>JAQISU010000093.1:1057500-1240000 GCA_029339505.1 Unio delphinus
GATTCATAATACAAAACACATTATTATACATGTGTATCTAATTAAATCGATTATACAAATGTATCAACGAAATCATGCAGACCTGTAAACGAAGCAAACATTATATCAGTTACATCACAATAAACGTGGAATTGAGAAAAATGCCTCGTGTTTTGGTGCGTCACTCAACCGTTGGTTTTTGGCGGTTTTCGACCACGCTTCCTTTTCGAATGGGTTTCACTCAAATCCCATCCGGAGCCTTACTAAAAATAATTCTACACTGATTTCCTCTCACAGGAACAAGTCAGACTAAATTCTAATCTAGCTAGTCCGATATTATGTTCGAAAGATTTCTCGTGTAAAATACACCCCTTATTCAACCGTGACCAATCAGAATCAAATGTATTTTCTCCCGCTTCTCTCTAAAAGTCGCTTACGTCATGGTTAATATGACAGGCTTTGGTTTTAAGTAACAGAATCTCTGTTTTCTCTCAATTCTGACATTTTCGTGATAAAATGAAACTTTACAAGGTCGCTGTCGGTCAGTCTGGCTCCTGTATAAACATGTTAATCAGTACAGCGGTCTGCTAGCCTTTACAAGCACCCTTTCAAGCACGATGTGTCGTAAATTTAACTAAGGGCTAGCTGGCTACAATTAATGGCTATTTAATAGATTCGACCGAAAATTTGGTACTTCACAGCCCCGCCCCCCCCCCCCCATTAATTTTTGGAGATCTAGTCTGGTTCCGTTACATGTCCTCAGGTGACCTTTCACCTCAGACATTCCTAATCGGCTTAAACAATCAGCTCCTACATTCTCGCTGCTTGTAATGTAGCGTACTTGAACTTGATATTGTTGCAGAAATAGTGACCATTAATCGACCATTTGTCAATTTCGCTTGGGCCAAATATGCGAGTGGCTGGTGGTCTGTTTCCAAAATAAACTTTCTGCCATACAAGTAACGTTGGAATTTAAATATTCCAAAGATAATAGTCAAGCATTCTTTCTCAGACACCGAATAATTAATTTCCGCAATTGATAATTTACCGCTACTATATACAACTGGGAATAAACTTCCCTCGTGCTCTTGCAATAACACTGCCCCCAAACCTCTATCACAAACGTCTGTCCTCAAGACAAAATCTCGTGTCACGTCAGGCAATTTAACTATGGCGTCTGACGTCAGTCTGTCTTTTAACGTCAATGGGCTTGCAATAGCGTTGAAGTTTGCAACATATCTTCTATAATACCCTGCCAAACCAAAAAAAAAGATCGAACTTCCGTCTTAGTGGTCGGTCGTAATGCGTCCCTAAGTTGGATTATAACTTCCAAGTCTATCGTAGCTTGAGTTTTCTTCCGGACAGTTCCTAATTTAACATAGTTTAGCGGATACAGTTTTAACTTTGCTGATTTCTCGTCTAGTAGCTTCACTGTGAACTCCTCCAATTCCGTCTTCCCAGGTCGCTCTGTTAAGACGCTCGAATACTCTTGGAGTACCGACTCCACCTATTTACGTTGATCTGACGTTAACGTAACGTCAAGTGCAACATCGACGTAGGTTTCTTCCTTCCTCATTTGAAAACTAGGAAGTACTTCCGCATCTCCTGCGTTGTCGTCCTGTTCTTCTGTTACAACTGTAGCCACCAAGAA
This sequence comes from Unio delphinus, assembly GCA_029339505.1. Classification (NCBI taxonomy): domain Eukaryota; kingdom Metazoa; phylum Mollusca; class Bivalvia; order Unionida; family Unionidae; genus Unio; species Unio delphinus. Next base: position 1,059,131 of record JAQISU010000093.1, read on the forward strand.
TACCTCGAATACCTCGTGTTTTGGTGCGTCACTCAACCGTTGTTTTTTTTTTTTTTTGCGGTTTTCGACCACGCTTCCTTGACGAATGGGTTTCACTCAAATTCCATCCGGAGCCTTACTAAAAAAAATTCTACACTGATTTCGTCTCACAGGAACAAGTCAGACTAAATTCTGATCTAGCTAGTCCGATATTATGTTCGAAAGATTTCTCGTGTAAAACACACCCTTTCTTCAACCGTGACCAATCAAAATCAAATGTATTTTCTCCCGCTTGTCTCTAAAAGTCGCTTACGTCATGTTTAATATGACAGGCTTTGGTTTTAAGTAACAGAATCTCTGTTTTCTCTCAATTCTGACATTTTCGTGATAAAATGAAACTTTACAATGTCGCTGTCGGTCAGTCTAGCTCCTGTATAAACAACATGTCAATTAGTACAGCGGTCGGATAGCCTTTACAAGCACCCTTTCCTGCACGATGTGTTGTAAATTTAACTAATGCCTAGCTGGCTACAACTAATGGCTATTTAATAGATTCGACCGAAAATTTGGCACTTCACAGTATTAAACATTCCGAATGGTAAGAAAAAACATCTATTTAGAAAATATGTTTAATGATAGAAGGAAAGATCATAAAAATGATCCTCACTAGGGTTAGTTTGTTAAAAAAAATATTTAAGGTAATATTTTGTATTAAACTGTATCATGGATAGAAATTTCAACGTTAGTTTTACACTGGAAAATGAGAAATTTAGGAAGCCACATTCTTAATATTGATAGCATCGTTCTAAGTGGGTTTTTTTACATAGGTACGTCAAATAAAACCCTCTCTCTCTGTCTCTCTCTGTCTCTCTCTCTCTCTGTCTCTCTCTCTGTCTCTCTCTCTCTCTCTCTGTCTCTGTCTCTGTCTCTCTCTCTCTCTCTCTCTCTCTCTCTCTCATTGGCTGCTCTATTGTTAGACTATGCAAGTTCCAGGTAAAAATACCCTGTATATCAAGGTATACAGTAAGGCTACATATTTTTGCTTCTACTTCTACTATCAACTGCTTTTTGCCTTTACTTGCACATACATCACTGTTCGATTTGGGGTTATTAATTGACGGTTATTCATAATATTTCCATGCAATGCAAATTCCAAATGAAATCTTAAAGCCACTGAGATTAGGATCTTACGTTCCTTTCCGTTGGAAAACATGATTTCTGCAGGGATACGATGTTTTATTTTAAACTCGCGCTCCAGTTATGTCTGTGATGTCTGCATATCAAACAATGTTTCTGAACTGCATGATGCTTGATTGGTAGCCTTCACTGGTACAAACAATTTAAAATCGTCGTATAATTTTGATCTCTTCTTGTTCGCTTATGCATATTTCCACATTTATACTCACCGGCTGTATTTTAAAATCCAACTCCAGGAAATGGTTGTTTACAGGGTTGAAAGAATTACAAAAATTAGGAAACATGCTACTGACAAAAGGGTGTGAAAGAAATGGATTATCGTTGAAAATATTCTGCGATTAATGAATATTTTGGGCATAGTTTATGATAAACTTTCAAAATACTATTAGAACGGAAAGAAGGAGATTTAAAAGTTCATTTGTCTACGCCTTACCGTTTTTGATAACGACTGGCTGCAAATCATGTATGTTTGAGAACAAAAACCCACCATGTTATATGAAGCTTCAGCGGAACATGCTTTTTTGAGATTCATATGTAGATAAATGAAACCCAAAACACTCCTGCATCAAAGAGGAATCGATCATATTCAATCTGGTCCATCCACTCTCTGTACTGACACCAATATCCCAAGACCAAAACAATGAGATGTGCACTGGCAAGAAATGCAGAGAGCTTCAATAGCCAACCTCCCAACATGTTAACCTTATCTACACCTTTGCGGGTCGAACTGATTGATATTCGTGTGCTTCTGGTCTGTACATTTCGTTGGATGCGGTGATAAGCTATCGCATCGAATCAAAATTACGTTTTTTTCAAATCTAAACAATGTTTTTGCATGAACGAGACAAAGAGACAACATTACATGAATATACTCATTTATAAGCAATATTCCACAGCCGTTTCGTGCTGACACAAATACTTTTAGTCATACTTTCGATGTTAAACTTACAAAGTATCCTTGAAGTCCATTGCCTCTACGATGTTGGTTAGATGCCTTACATACATATCGAACACGCGGCTTTTGCATTACGTGTCAAATGTTTTACCAACGGAGCTATCACAGCTCTCCAATATATACGCCGAATTGTTAAACGAAAATATTTAGTGTCTGAACTAGATGAAAGTAGTAGAATGTGTACGAAACCGTTTATAACAACATTATGTCATATTTCTATGATCAACATCAATGTCGTCCTTGCAATCTCTTGAACAATCAGACATGATGATGATGATGATGATGATGATGATGATGATGATGATGATATTATCATCATCACCATTATTATTATTATTATTATTATTATTATTATTATTATTATTATTATTATTATTATTATTATAGGCTCGTTAGCCAGAAACAGATCTTATGCATCTTTATCAATTTTGTATAATAAGAACGTGATACAAATGTTTTAAATTATTGATCTTAAAACGATATTGCTAACATATTCAGTTTAACAGGTGTACTGTAATTATACCTCGTTTAGAAGTGAGTATCTTGTCGTAATTCTTCATATGTGGGCACCTCGAAAGCTCCCAGCTTGTAACCATTGAGGTGTCCGATAGTTTATCAAGGATTTTATATGTTTGTGTATTCCCCGTAGTTGACTTTATCCGGTATCCGATCCAAATATATTAGGTTATTTTCCTAATATCTCCATTTTCTGCTGGATTAGGTTTTTAAAGCATCCTTTTCGGTCCTTTCTTGCTTTACATTGTTACGTGCTTAGGCTCGAATAAGCAGCAACACAGAAAGAGTGAAAACTAACAAGCTTGTAAAACTTTAACAATGATTTATTTAGTCCAATTATTTTCATAAAATAAATAAACTTTCAGTTTTAGAGGATCAAATCCAACATTAATCCAATATAGAATTCACAAAAAAATCCACTAATGGAATTGTAAGAGTCCTGATAAATAAATGTTCTAATAGTTCCAGGTTCGAATCTTGACGATGATGGCTGACAATGTCACGTGATGCAGTTCTTGTTTAATTTATCATCCAAATGAATTATGAGCACATGTTTTCTCCTCCAAATAGATAATAAATCCTCTTTCTTCAATGAATTGACACAAAGTCCAGAACAAGATAATAAAAATTATAACTCAAACATGAATACATAACTGTTCATTTAAAGCCCAAAATTCTACTGAATTGTTCTATCCAAAACAACAGTGTATATAACTGTTTTTTTAAGTAAACAAGTGATCACGTGATTTTCTAGAAATTAATAGAGGTTCATGGAATGTCACAGAGACTGCCTTCACTAAAAATCACGTACTCTAGATATTTACTACCCCCAATAACTAAAAATAAAAATGTTGTCCTTGAAATCAGCCAATAGTTTTAAAGACCTGTTTATCAATCTGAAGCAAGGTCAGACATTGAGGTAACCAAGCCAAGGTCAGCCTGTTTACAACTGGAATCTAAGTCAGCCTGAACTTTCTAGAAAAAATCTCCCAATCAATTAATTTTAAAGGCAAAATGACAAATTTGGATTTAACATTTAAAAAAAAATAAATAAATTAAATCCAATAGCCGTAACACCTTCCTCCATAAAATAAAAAGATAAAGAAAGGTTTATATGATAAAACTTTCTTTTTATCACAAGCCAATTTACATCTGAAATTAAAAGAACAAGTATAATTTACACAGTATAATGAATTGTTATACACGGGAAAGAGCGCCTGCAAATTATAGTATCTAGAAATAGCCTTAACCTTTTAACTTGTTCATGTCCCACAAAATGTCCTAGGAAAGGCACACTAGCAAAGCAGAACTCACTTTTAGACAAATTAATTGTCAAACATACATTAGTGAGTCTGTCAAAGAATTTTCGAAGTGTTGCTAGATGTTCCCTCTAGGTGTCGCTGTAGATGATGACGTCACAATTTTCTAGACCAGTGATGATCATTTTTATGAGACGTTGAAATGGACTTTCTTTATATTGGTAGAGTCGTTCTGGAGTCACATTGTCGAGTTTTCCTTTGCTCTTTCCGTAGTGGAATCTGCCAAAATCCTTTCAGAAGGTCAAATTTTGGTGACATACTTGGCATTCCCAATTTTATCAATACAATTGTCAATTCTTGGTAATAGGAATGAATCTGTTTTCGTCACTCTGTTCACCTTCCTTTAATCAGTGCACATACGGAAAGTTTTATCTGGTTTTGAAACAAGTATGCATGGTGAACTCCAATCATTTTTACTGGGCTTGATAAAATCATTCTCCAGCAAATACTGAATTTCCTTTTTCAAGTATTCCTGTTTGAGTGGACTCGTCCAGCATGGATGCTGTTTGGAATTTTCAATTTCAACGTCATGAAAATTTTTGTTTGTCCTTGTAAAAATATCTGGACATAAGTGCTCATATAATAATAATAACTTTCAGTTCATTTCTTTCTTGCACTTGCAACTGTGAAAGTTTCTGGTCTAGATTTTTTTATAATTTCTGAATTCCAACAATTTGTCGCTCCAATGTCAGTATAATCCGACGATATTTCTTCACTAAGTGGGACAGGCACAACTAAATTAATTACATATTTAACATGGCTATCTCTTTCAATATACTGGTACTCCTATAATTAATTTAGATCCCAGGAGCACTAATACTATAATTTAACTAATTCATTTTCTTCTTAACTTTGTACGGGCCATAATATCTAATCTGAAGAAAAGTAAGAAAAATGTACAAGAGTAACACAACTCCAATATCAGACTCAAAAGTTCTCTCTCTTGTAGTTCTTTCAAACCATAGTTTCACTTTTAACTTGAAATGCTGAATTGGGCATTCATTCATAACCTGCTGGCAAATTCCAAACATAAAGTTTGAACCTTGATCAAACTGAAAAGATTTGGGAAGGCCATAATGAGTAAAAAACTTTATCAAAGCTTTTACTGTAGTTTTAAATTTTATATTCCTCAACGGAATAACCTCTGGAAACCTTGTTGACGCACACATTATGGTCAACAAGTATCGGTTATTTGACTTGGTCTTAGGTAAAGGATCTACACAATCTACCATAATTCTACCAAATGATTCGTCAAAGGCAGGAGTAGGTTGCAGATGAGCCTTGGGTATCTTCTGATTGTTTTTTCCTACCATTTGACAAGTATGACAAGATCTACAGTAGTTGGCAACATCACTTTTGATTTTTGGCCAATAGAATTGAGTCAAAATCTTGTGATACGTTTTATTAATCCCTAAATGACCAACCAAAGGAGTTTCATAGGCCAGATTAAGTATTTCCTGTCTGTAAGGTTTTGGAACTACTATTTGATAGTTCACTGACCACTCATCACCAACAGGTACCTCGGGAGGTCTCCATTTTCTCATAAGAATTCCATTTTTAATGACATAACAGACGGGAACTTCAGTGACTTCAGTCTCATTTATGACCCATTGAAACAAACAGGAGATCTCAGGATCTTTTTCCTGTTCAACGACAAGTAACTGTCGTTTATCACCCTGATTAAGAGAATGAGTTGTTAAAAGAGGATCACTATGATCAATACCTTCTAATTGATCTAAACCAAAAATAAAAGTGACCTCATCAAAAACCTGACCTATACAAGGGTCAGTTGAAGGAATGCTGACTTCTGTAACATCATTCTCAAAATCATCACCCTGATTATAATAAAGAGAATGAGTTGTTAAAAGAGGATCACTATGATCAATACTTTCTGATTGATCTAAACAAGAAGTAAATGTGACCTCATCAAAAGCCTGACCTATACATATGTCAGCCAAGGGAATACTGCCCATTTCAACTTCATTCTCAAGAGCTTTCTTTACCATAGCTCTAGTAACTGTACTAGCTTGAAATATATCAGGGATTTCTTTTTCAATTGGATCAACTTTCTGATCCAAATTAGGCTTGTCAGTTACAAGTGGATTAACCACAACCTTGTCCCCAGCTAAGTCGTTGCCTAGCAATAAATCTATTCCCTCAACACGTAAAACCGAGACCGTTCCGATTGTCACAGGTCCTGATACTAAGTCTGATGATAAATTTACACAATGGAGAGGAACATTAACAACGCCGCACTCTACTCCCTTAATAAGAACACTTTCATTAGAAGAAGACTTCTCAGAAAAAGGCAAAGTACCTGATAATAAAAGACTCTGAGAAGCTCCTGTGTCCCTTAAAATTTTAATAGGGGTGGGATTGGCTGAATCACCCAAGAGTGATATAGAACCCTTCGATATGAATGGTTCATAATTCTCCATATCAAAATCAGACTGGGATTTATTAGACCCAACAAATGTATTGCTTTCAATACATGACTGTGACCTTGATCTCTTGTAAATAAGAGCATTTGGAACAGACCTGTCTTGATTCTGATGCCTATTTTTCAATTTGTAGCAATCAGAAATAACGTGTCCTTTTTTCTTGCAAAAGTTACACGTCGGAAGAGACAAGGATCCAGAATCAAACTTCTCTGAAGTCTGATTTTTGAAAATTGTGTTAGTTTGAGTTTTAAAAGGGCTTGAATTAGGCGGAAATTCTTTTCTGCCATTAAATTGTTGAGTAGAAGTCTTGTTAACAAAAGGAACTTTATGTGTCAAAGAATATTCGTCAGCAGCTCGAGCAGCATTTTCCAAGGTTTCAATCTGATGCTCATCAAGATAAGTTTTAACATCATTATGGACACAGTTTTTGAACTCTTCAATTAATATAATTTGCTTGAGATTTTGATAATCTTGCTCAACTTTCTTGGCTAAACACCATCTATCAAACAACTGCTCTTTTTGTCTTGCAAATTCGACATGAGTTTGTCCAGCTTCTTTTCTGTAATTTCTGAATTTTTGCCCATAAGCTTCAGAGACTAACTCATAACCTCTTAAAATGCATTCTTTAACTACGTCATAATCACTGCTTTGCTGAACAGACAGTGAAGTGTAAATCTCACTAGCCTTACCAGTAATTACACATTGTAGTAACTGAGTCCAATTCTCTCTTGGCCACTTTAAATTTTCTGCAACTTTTTCAAAAAGAATGAAATATTTATCTACTTCTTTTTCTTTGAAAGGGGGCACTAATCTAATATTCCTTGCTAAATCAAAATTTTGATTTGAAGTATGATGGTGATTCTCATTTGCCAGCTCTAATTCTTTCATTTTACACTGATATTCCCTTTCTCCCTTCTCTCTCTCTCTCTCTCTCTCTCTCTCTCTCTCTCTCTCTCTCTCTCTCTCTCTCTCTCTCTCTCGTTCAATTTGTTTTTCTTGTAATCTTTCCTGTCTCTCTCTCCTCTTTTTCAAACTGTAATTGTCTTTCTTTCTCCCTTTCCTGAAATTCCAGTTTCTTAAACTCTAATTCAGATTGTAATTGTCTTTCTTTTTCCCTTTCTTGTCTCTCTTTCTCCTCTCTCTCTTTATCAATCCGCATTTGCTCTTTTTGTAATTAAATTTGTTTCTCTTTCTCCTCTCTCTGAATTCGCATTTGCTCTTTTTGTAATTCAATTCCTGAAACTCCAGCTTCTTTAACTCTAATTCCATCTGGAATTTTAATTCTAATTCCTTTAGTTTAATGTCAGAGTCTGGTGTAGACTTACTGACTGGAATCAAAGCACTTTGTTCCAAAACATCCTGTTCTACCAAATACTGGACCAAAATCTTTTTGATATCTTGTTTCGTTAAAGAAGCCTTGACTTCAGAAAGATCGTATTTTCTGGCAAGTTGAACCAACTCGTCTTTTTTGAAAAGATCTAATTGCTCCTGGGTAGGATTAGAAAGAAATATTTATACCTTAGATGTCATTTTGATACAAGCGTGTCAGTCTCACTAAAGATTTAAAATGTTCAAAAACTAGGGGAAATTCAAATTTAAATTCAAATTTATCTCAAATCTCAATCCGGACGATAGCCACCAATTCTATGTTACATGCTTAGGCTCGAATAAGCAGCAACACAGAAAGAGTGAAAACTAACAAGCTTGTAAAACTTTAACAATGATTTATTTAGTCCAATTATTTTCATAAAATAAATAAACTTACAGTTTTAGAGAATCAAATCCAACATTAATCCAATATAGAATTCACAAAAATAATCCACTAATGGAATTGTAAGAGTCCTGATAAATAAATGTTCTAATAGTTCCAGGTTCGAATCTTGACGATGATGGCTGACAATGTCACGTGATGCAGTTCTTGTTTAATTTATCATCCAAATGAATTATGAGCACATGTTTTCTCCTCCAAATAGATAATAAATCCTCTTTCTTCAATGAATTGACACAAAGTCCAGAACAAGATAATAAAAATTATAACTCAAACATGAATACACAACTGTTCATTTTAAAGCCCAAAATTCTACTGAATTGTTCTATCCAAAACAACAGTGTATATAACTGTTTTTTTTAAGTAAACAAGTGATCACGTGATTTTCTAGAAATTGATAGAGGTTCATGGAATGTCACAGAGACTGCCTTCACTAAAAATCACGTACTCTAGATATTTACTACCCCCAATAACTAAAAATAAAAATGTTGTCCTTGAAATCAGCCAATAGTTTTAAAGACCTGTTTATCAATCTGAAGCAAGGTCAGACATTGAGGTAACCAAGCCAAGGTCAGCCTGTTTACATCTGGAATCTAAGTCAGCCTGAACTTTCTAGAAAAAATCTCCCAATCAATTCATTTTAAAGGTAAAATGACAAATTTGGATTTAACATTTTAAAAAAAAATAAATTAAATCCAATAGCCGTAACAACATTGAGATCAGGCCGTCCGATCGACATTTTCCCGAGGAAGTTTCCGAATAAACAATGTCTTTGGGGATCCGTCCATCATCCATCCGAGGTACATGACCTAGCCATATGATGCGACATTGGTGGAAGAGTGTGACCGTGCTTGGAATCTTGCCACGTTCAAGAACTTTTTTGTTTGTTAATCGATCACTCCAGGTGATCCCGAGTATGCGTCGAAGACATCGTATGTGATAGGTGCTCAGTCTTTTCTCTTGTAAGGCGTATAGACTCCATGTTTTACTGGCATATAGGAGATTGCTTAACACACATGCACGGTACACGGAGATCAAAGTGTTCAGGGACAGCATGCTGTTGTTCCACACTCTGCGATAATCTGGAGAGAGTTGTTGATGCCTTTCCAGTCCGCTTGTTGAGCTCAGCATCGAGCGATAGGTTGTTAGTGATGATAAAGCCGAGGTACGTGTACTGACTGTGTACCTCAAGTTCATAGTTGTTGATGATGATGCTTTCGTGGGCCGGGGGAGGGGGGCTCTGCGTTCTGAGCCATCACGTTTGTTTTCTGTAGGCCGATGGTCAGTCCAAACTGACCGCATGCTTTAGCAAAGCGGTCCATCAGTTATTGTAACTCAGCTTCTGTGTGACTGGCTATGGCAGCATTGTCTGCGAAGAGCATGTCCATGATGGTTGCTTCACACACTTTGCTCTTTTTCTTTTGTCGTGCCACGTTGAACAGCACTGACCGCGTGTGCATGTAAATCCTTTCTGTGGACGTCCCAAAGGCATGCATGAGCAGAACAGAGAAGAAGATGCCGAAGAGCTTGGGGCTAGGACGCAACCCTGTTTCACTCCGCTGTGAATGGTGAAGTTGTCGGACATTGAGCCATAACACTGCTTTGTGCCTTTCATGTCATCATGGAAGGACTGGATCATGCTTAGCAACTTTGTAGGGCATCAAATCGTAGCCAGGATTGTGAAGAGTCCGTCTATGCTGACCAGATCGAACGCCTTGGTGAGGTCTGTTGAGGCCAGGAGCTGGTTGTGCTGTTCTCTGAATTTCTCCTGCAGTTTCATGATGGAGAAGATCGTGCCGATTGTGGACGTCTCTGGGTGGAACTTGCACTGCCACTCTGGACACACTATGTCAGCAAGCGTCTGCAGTCTGTTCAGGATGACTCGTGCGAAGACTTTACTCACGATGCTGAGAAGGGATATGCCCCTGTAGTTTTGCAGTCACTTCTGTTGCCTTTGTCCTTTTTACGGGATTATGTTGTTGGCATCTCTCATGTCCTGGCGCACTGCACCCTCATTCCAGCACTTGCAGAGGAGGTCGTGCAGGTGTGTGAGTAGCACGCTACAGCCGCAATTGAAGACTGCAGTTGGGTTGACATCCGTCACTGGGGCTTTATATAATGACAGTGTCTCTAAGGCCCTTTTTAGTTCTGCCACAGTAGGTTTCCCGTCCAGTTCGATCATGAGCTTGAGGTTTTCAATGGCGTTGAGGGCATCGCATGTCGCGTGGTTTTCTATGGAGTACAGTTCAGAGTAGTACTCCAACCAACGCTCCATCTATTTGCCCTTGTCATGGATGGATTCGCCTGCAGCAGACTTCAGTGGTGATATAACGTTCCTCGTGGGGCCCATTGCTTCCTTTATGCCGTCGTACATCTCTCTAATGTTTCTGATACTTGCTGCTGAATGGATGCTCTGACAGAGCTGAAGCCAGTATTCACTGACGCACTGCCGTGCTAACCTCTGCACTTTGCTTCTGGTAGACCTGTATGCATGTAGTGTCTTCTGGCAAGGAATCGTTTGTATTCCAGGTGGGCACGGCGAGGCTCTCCTTATGACTGGCTTGAGGGTGGGCGAGTTAGCCTCAAACCAGTCGTTGTTCTTTGAATGTTTTGTACCAAAGATCCATGTGACTGTACTGTACACAGTCTGTCTGATTTGATCAAATCTCTCTTTGGCACTGCCGTTGGGAGGTTCTAAATCAAACGTCTTGGAGAAAACATAAGTGAATTCCTCAGCTTTGTCTTCTCACGTCACTGCTTGGTTTACCCTCTTGCCTAGAGAGGTGTATGTATCTTCTTTGGATGAAGCTTCATTTTGCATTAACCAGCGAGTTGTCAGTATCTCAGTCAGCGCTTTGGAAGGCATGTGTAAGAAGCACACCGTTCCTATCTCCTGTGGTGCGAAGATGTCATCTTGGAGTCGTGCAAGTTCGTCGTTGTTGACTAAAGTCTTTCGAACATTGCTGAATGCCTGAAAATCATCTAAGAATCCAGTCAGCATGGTCCGGATATTCCAGGTGCCTACTAAAACGTTACAACACAGGTCATCTGTTCGTACATTAGATACGAAGTTCGATAATACGCTTGGCAAGTTATAAAGTTCGAGAACAATTAAAACCTAAAATTGAAATAGCATTGCCGCCCCCTCCCTTTTTTAAATAAAAAAAAGAGTACAAATGCTGCTCACTCTGTTAAAAAAAGATGGAAAAACCAGGTTTAATTGATTTTCTTCATGACTGACTGATTGATTTGCATGTTGCTTAGTAAGTTGGTTAGTCGGTTTGTCGACAATTTGTGTTTCATTCTTTCTGTCTTTTTTTCTCTTTCTTTCTTTCTTTCGCTGGTTTTTTACTTTTCCTTATTTTATTCTTTCTTTCTTCCATTCTTTCTTTCCTTGTTTCTTTCTTTTTTCTTTCTTTCTTTACTTTCTTTTTTTTTCTTTCTTTCTTTCTTTCTTTCTTTCTTTCTTTCTTTCTTTCTTTCTTTCTTTATTTCTTTCTTTCTTTCTTTCTTTCTTTCTTTCTTTCTTTCTTTACCGCTCCGGTGGCCTATTTGTTACAGTGTTAGGACTGGTCGGGCTCATCTCAGGATAATGTGCCTGGGTGGGACATCATGCTACATGTCTGCGGCATGATACCCCAGCGCTTGACATCAATATAAATTGACACTCTACAGACATCGTAGCGATATGACTGAAAAATTGTTAAGCAACGTTAAAAATCTTGAAATTTATAATATTTATTTTAATAAACATGAATAGATAGATTGATAGATAGATAGATAGATAGATAGATAGATAGATAGATAGATAGATAGATGGATGGATGGATGGATGGATGGATGGATGGATGGATGGATGGATGGATGGACGGACAGACAGACAGACAGACAGACAGACAGACAGACAGACAGACAGATAGATAGATAGATAGATAGATAGATAGATAGATAGATAGATAGATAGATAGATAGAAGTCTGTTTCTGTCAAATCACAAAATAGTCAACATAGTAAGATGCGAATTAACAAGTATCTAGGTCAACTTAAAAACAATTAAAACTGTAAGAAATACGCGAGGAGACAGGAAATGATAAAGTGCTGACTGACCTCTGTTTCGATGAATCTCGTCAACTAAACCCCCTCCAAACAACAAACAAAATGATAAGTTCGCGTGACTCATTCGATTAAAACACATTCTTTGTGAGTGAACAATACTCTATTGATTTGGAACTAATCAGGATAAGTCAAGGGTTAATTTAGTGGGCTTAGTCATCGTTAGAGTTTGTACAAATCGTATGATGTAACATTTTTCATAATGGGGGTATTTACAATAATTTACCGATATATGTAGGGTCAGGTGTATATACTTGGGCAGATAATATTGTACGAAATTATGTGTGACATGGACATGGATTAAATACTTTCGTTTTTTAACAAGGACCAGCTATTTATTTATTTATTTATTTGTGGACGTCTGTATAGTGAAGCTATAAAAGAAGTCAGGTATAATACACGTGCTTATTTACACGAACAAGGAGGATCTGCTAGCTGGTATGAATTGTGGAATACTTTCTTAATATTTGCCCTTCAAAGCCCATACCTTTTCATTGTGTCTGCAAATGGTTTGAAACCACCAATATCGTCACTGTAACTATTTCCAGGGACGTCATTTCAAGTGTTGTTGTGTTAATTTATTTTATTATTATTTTTTTTGATGGGGTGAGGTGGGGTGGGGGGACTTGACGGACTTGTTATGTTTCGTATATAGACTGCAGCAATTTTACAGCACATGGAAATTCCGGGGGAAGGGGAATAACCCCCTACCCACCCTCACCAGATTGTTTTAAATCCAAACAAAATCCAAAGAATGTTGGATTTTATTCACAGTCTAAGAGGTGCGGCATAGTGAAAATTTTTATGTAGCAATTCTCTGGACAGATGAACTAGCACTAGGAATAATGAATAATGCACTACCCTTGTCACTCTTTGTATTTGTATCATCTCCATGTAATTTAGATAGTAATTTACAAATGATAAACACTTGGGGCTTTGTCGGCAAATTTTTTGATTCATGCGAACTGAGTTCTATTCAAAAACAAAGAAGTATAAAAAATATTTAAAAAAAAAAAAAACAGATGAACGGTAGAATAACTCTTTTGAGATCAATTTTATAAAGTTATTCATCTAGATTTTAACTTGATGCTGATAAATCCGAAGAGCGTTTATGTTGAAAAACATGGATAGGAACATACAAATAAACATAGAGAGAGAATGAGAGTATGCACTATATACACACAACAGATATACCATAATGATTATAATGCTGCCAGGCTGTGTTAAATTATTATTTAAAGGGGGCAGGGGCCGAATTTTATGTACACATTTTATGTCGCATCCACCGGCCTAATATAAAAATTACATAAAAAGAAGTATAATACATGAATGACGTCAAAAAGGTCCATATTTTGGATAGGTATTATGAAGTACAACTTAACCATATCACACACTTAACCTGCCAAGTCTAGTGAAGTTCTTAGAACAAAATGTTTAGGCACTCCAACCTATATAGTATTTTTCACATCGGAAGACCCTTTGTGACAGCATGTGGTGCTCACAGTGTCAACTCAAGCATTTTCCCTGAGTGATACTTTTGAAAGTTATTGTCTACTAAATAGCTTGATGCGATTCAGAATAGTTCAGAATAGTTGTTATCCAAGCCGTTTTTTGAGATCTTTTTAAATTGCCTTAAACATATACGTCTACTGTTATGTGTGGCTAGCTATACTTTCTTTTTGGGGGTGGTGGTGATGGTGGTGGTCTTCCTTAAATGATCTTATCATATCCAGATCAGTATTGGAGAACCACTGCCCAACTTGAATTGTTCGCGAAGCTTATATTTAATTTTTTATGTTTCTGTTTGCGATGATATATTATATATAATTCTTTTAATATTTTTGTGTCTGTAATTGAATTCTTTTTTTATTCTAGATATTCTTCAAGTTCCAGTAAATACTTCGGCATAATTTCTTCATTTGCTGGCTTTTTCGTCTGTTGTCTCTCATTTCCTCTCCTTTATTTTATCCTGTTCTTTCTCGTTAATTGTTCCAGTCTCTATTTCGTTCACTTCTGGTGGTGCTAAGTTTGTTGCTGGAGTGTTGCCTCTTAACTGATTCGGTGCTTCGTTGTTATTTTTATTTTTGTTCTTGGAGGTGGTATGGGCTTCTTTATCATTTGCGACAGAACTTTAGTGTATGATTCCCTTCTTGTTTGCGATATTGTCATTATTGTTGATGTTTGTAGTAATGTATTTATCTGCAGCTCCATCTCCATTATGACTTCTTTGGTTGTTTCTGCTCTGTCTGTTGTTTGCAGTACTGTCATTGTTGTCTGTGGTTGTGTTCTTAGCATTCTCTGTGCTTCTCTAGCTGGTTTTTGTACTTATTTTGTTGTTTTGTTTCCTTGCAAATATACCTGTGTTTTTATTGGACTATTTACTTGATTGCTATTCGATTTTGTCTCCTTTGGATGGATTTTCTGTTGTTCCTCCTGCTTTCCTTTTGTGGTTGTTGTCTTTGTTGTGTTTTTTGTTGTTGTTGATTTTGTCTATGTTGGTCACTTTGCTTTTGATGTGCTTTTGGTTTGGATTTTTATTCTTCCCATAGTCTTCTGTATTTTCCTTATTGGTTGGAAATGTATGTGGCGTACTACCCGTATCCCCACATCTAAACGATTTCCAGGAATATATACATCTTTTGTACCAGGTCTTGGATTGGATGTTACTCATGCAAATTTTGCTGCCCGCGCAAGTCACTGCTTTTCAACAATTTTCAACAGTATTTTACTTGTCAAATTGTAGATATGTCTTGTTTTGTTGATTTAATGTTTTACATCATCATTCTGGTTCCCGTGTTTCATACGGACTTTCTGGCAGTCTGCTTTGTTCGTGCCATATTGTAAAACTTTCCTTCTCAAGAATCAGTGCAACTCTTCTTTGTAGCCGAATATTGGTATTTCAGTGGCAACATACTGTACAGTGACTATTGGAGGCAAACATGCCTCGCATCAATTGTTTGAAATAATTTTTTTAAAATACGTATAACGATTGTCTGAGTTAAAAAAAAATGCAGGTGAATCAACATTATTGCAGTTTCCATTGTAGATAAAACACCAGAAGTAGAGAATACTTTTGTACAGGTATATAAATGGCGGTGTAGATGCAACACAGGAAACAATGGAGAATACAACAACACAAAAAAAACGAGAAAGGAATACGACTAGTGTTGCTGTTGTTGTTATAGGGTATATCGCCATTTTGCAGCACAAGATAGAATATACATGGCGGCCGGTATTTAATGGTGGAAGAAGAAGTAGTGGAGAACCCCAGAAAGAACTTCCAAACCTACGAGAAATTACCAGCAAGCTTTCTCACATACCCACATTTTCCGAGTCCGAGTCTCGAACATACGCAGAGGTGATACGGAAGTGATCCTTGATGGCGAGAGCTTTAGACCACTCGGGGTCCTAAAAATATTGTACTACTACTACTGCTACTACTACTACTACTACTACTACTACTACTACTACTACTACTACAGCATTTACTACTACTACTACTACTACTACTACTACTACTACCACCACCACTACTTCTACTACTACTACTAATAATAATAATAATAATAGTAATAATAGTATTGTTAATATTAGTAGTAGTAGTAGTAGTTGTATTATTATTATTATTATTATTATTATTATTATTATTATTATTATTATTATTTAATAGTGGTAGTAGTAGTAGTAGTAGTAGTAGTAGTAGTAGTAGTAGTAGTAGTAGTAGTAGTATTGACATATTATAGATTTATTGATGGATTTTCATATATAATCTTTGATTTATATATTTCAGCCTGAATCATGTACGAAAGATCTAATTCCGTTGTCAACTGGACCCTTAATATGGACTGTAGGACTGATTGCGAAACATCTTCAGCAAGTGCACTACCTTCAGCATGGCACGAATTCCCCGTGTTTTCGGGATTCAGCACTATTGACCCTAGTGTAAGTCTCGCAGCAGTCAGGGCGATAGAAAGTAACGATATGATGCCAATAATAAAAGAGGAATTAAAAAACAGAATTCAGTTTAAGAGGATGACAGAGGGAAGAGAAGAATTAATGGTTGATTCCACTGAAAAGCCCAAAGCTGAGGTACCTCAACTTTTATTCATTGATAATAAAAAGAAGTATTGTTCTTATTACGATATTATGTTATTTTATGATTCCGTTCTTTTAACATTTAGCTACAAAGTAATCACTGCATTCCACATTTAATGACCGTTTTAGGTTTTGATACCAATATCTAATTAAAACATTTACTTATATCAACAGATCATCTCGTTCAGCTTGCTACACCCTCAAATATAGTAATCTTAAAAACTCAACAATCAATTTTCAAACATATAAGATCCACATTTATAAAATACATTGTTCTTATAGCAAGGGTGTACAACAGTGGTAATCATAATACATTATGAAGCAATCACACGGTTGGGCTTTGTGGAGTGTATGTGGGTTTAATTTCATATGTTTTCATTATTGTCAGAGTTTTCAAAATTTGTTTACAAAGCTCTTTTAAATGAAGGATTTAAGGACATATTACACAATTAAGGCCGACTAGGGCCGGCCTTAGGGCGATTGTACAGATTTGGACCAAGACTAATCGTGCCCCGAGCTCATAGGGGCCACGGGCGCTATTAATTTTTATACTATATCTATCGAAAGAAAGTAATTTTAACGCGATAAAATAAATTTTAAATTCAGTATCATATAAAGTTGTTCAAAAGTTTATTTCTTACTGTTGTGATCTCAGGGGCCCCACGCGTAAATGCGGGGGGGGGGGGGGGGGGGGGGGCAAGCCAGAATGAGCCAAATCGGGTCCAGCCTTTTCTAAGTCAGTTTCTGATATCTACATATGGAAATAATTTATTTGAATAGTTGATATTAGTATTAACCTTATTACCAGTTGACTGCCGAGGAAAAGGAGAAGGTTGAAAGGAGACGAGAACAGAACAAAATGGCGGCAAGAAGATTCCGCGAGAAGCAAATTACACTGGGGACAAAACTGCAAAAGGTAAGCTATTGCGGATAAAAGTTAAAGAATACACAAACAAACCCGAGATTCGATTTCTAGGATATTCTCTACTGGAATCTGTAACGGACATAAGGGAAAGGTAAAGCAGATAACATAAACGTAAATTTGAGCAGGGTCCAAATGTGTAAGAGAAAGATTTTTTTATATATGTACCCAGACTAGGATAGGAGAAACAAAGCTCAACATTAAGCAAGTTAAGCACAGATTAACCTATATTGACAAATACTTGAAATGTAAGCTTGAACACACGCTTTAAAATGAAAGATGAAACACTTACAGAAATATTCCAAAATCATTGTATTGGGGCACAGTTGAGGAAATAAATATAAAAAAAATATTCAGTAGCGAAAATGTACAAAGAAAATTGATTCGTATGTATAGATTTCCTTCTCATGTTTTGATGCCTGGGGAAATATCATTTGCTAACAGCGAATACTCCTGATGCTTCTAGTGAGTATGTGCTGGTGCTACTGATTTTATTATTATTATTATTATTATTATTATTATTATTATTATTATTATTAGCATATATATATATATATATATATATATATATATATATATATATATATATATATATATATATATATATATGTATATATATATGTATATATATATATATATATATATATATATATATATATATATATATATATATATATATATATATATATATATATATATATATATATATATATATATATAATTCCTTTCAGGAAACACAGGAACTTGAATCTAACAACACATTATTGAGAAATAAAATACGAGGGCTAAGGAAAGAAAAGGAAATTCTTCAGAGTCAACTTCAGGCACACCTGTCTGTTTGTCCTTACGTCACTGGCCCCTATATACAGCCAAGTTTCCCATTGTGACGTTTGTAGAAGCTGAGTTGCATTTTTGTGAGGATCCTTACAGAGATAAGGCATTCTGGACAAAGCATTTTCTTTTTCTTCCATTATATAATTACTCAGGTCAGCTAAAATGATATCAAGTTCCCATTTAATCGAGCGATCTGACAAAATGTTCCTCTGGATCCGTCACTGAATTGTAATTATTGAATAAAAGAGGACACAATATGAGGTTCAAACGGATGGGATCTATTGATAATGTTACTTTTATCTTCTGTGAGACTAAAACATATGGTATAATCCTTAACGTAGTTTTTCTAAGATATATGAAGGGAAAGAGATGTTGTACTTTATTTAACACCGATTATGTGGCATGATATTTTTATAGGATTAAATGTGATATGATAGAATCAAAACCCTTACATTTTCTATACACATTTATATTTTACTGAAGCTTTGTACTGGTATGTAGTAGGATCTGCATGACATACGGGTGACTTGTTTTTATATTTAGATATGTTGCAAATAAAGCTTTGTACTGGTTTGTAGTAAGATCTACATGGCATACGGGTGACTTGTTTTTATATTTAAATATGTTGAAAATAAAGCTTTGTACTGGTGTGTAGTAAGATCTACATGACATACGGGTTACTTGTTTTAATTTTTATTTATGTTACATATGAATCTATTCTTTGCATGATATTTATTTTGTAACATTTTTTCTTTAATGAGTTCATACGGCTTGCATTTTGTGCATACATTGTTGACGGATATTCCATAAAATGATCAATTTGGCGTTGGTATGTGTTTTAGTCTGTTCTTCAGTCATTACCGCAAGGTTAGGATAGTTCATCTCGACAAGAAGGGATTTTTTTTGTCGATTTGTGTTTTGTGATATACAAAAATCCAATCTATTTCTAAATAGATATTTGCTGTTTCAGTTTTGATAATAAATGTCCTGATGTCAAACCGCAATGAAATTAATAATTTCGTTTTGTTTTCTAAATTTTAGTGTGGAACTGCTCAGATATTATAAAACCATCGCAATACTTTTATTTGCACTTTTGATCGCATGTGATCTTTATGTATGTATGTATGTATGTATGTATGTATGTATGTATGTATGTATGTATGTATGTGTGTGTGTGTGTGTGTGTGTGTGTGTGTGTGTGTGTGTGTGTGTGTGTGTGTGTGTGTGTGTGTGTGTAGGTGTGTGTGTGTGTGTGTAAAACACAATGTTTTATTTTTCTCCTAAAGAAGATGATGGAATAATTTTCAAAGCAAGGTTGAAAACAACAATCTTGCATGGCTACGGATGTTCGAAAACACGTCAGATGAATGCTTTCTTGTTTGTTTCATTTGACAGATTTATAACGTTAATTCTTAAATTCTGAGTATATGGTCTAGTGGCATGTTTTCTCTAGTCTATCAAACTATATTACATTATTGTTGTAATTACATTTAACTTTTCAAATCTGGGTCAAAATGCTTTGTGGCGTTTTTGTATAGATCTGCAATTTTCCAAGTCATTCTAGAATTTCTAATTTCTAGTTGATACTCAAGCAAGCAGGTTTTAATAATCCCACGCATCCGAATGTTTTGTCTCAAGATCCACATTATCTTTATCAAGGTCATTTGTAGGTATTAACTAACCCCATTATTCTGCATTCCTTCATTTGAAGAGGCGAATTAAATCGCCTTGATATAAACTAATCTTTACCATCAGTGATTAAAGGAAATATAATCCGATACAACAACACCAGTAATATTTGCAGTCCACTCACCCCCACTGCCGTCATGTGCATCTCGTTGACATGAAAGTGGATAAAAGTCATCCGATTTTATTCAGGCTCTGGAAACCTCAGCAGAAACGTACGTCAAATTTAGTCCTGTTCTCAAAAAGTAATGGAGACACCTTTCTTACATCCAAAAATCCTTTTCTTGGTAACAAGGAATATGTCCTTAAAAATTACGTCAGAACCAGACTAAATCTTTTAAACCCTATCTGAAAAAGAACATATCCAATTAGGTTTTGTTCTTATGAATGGTTCCTCACACAGAAACAAAAAATGTTACAGTACTGTTTTACAGAACGTAAATGGACGGATGGACAGACAGCATGAACCCAATATATGTTAAAGCTTGCAACTGCTGTTACGACTCTATGGTGTGTGTGCGTGTGTGTGTGTGTGTACGATGTGGATTTTTAACGTAGTTTAACAATGTTCATTCATATCGCTACGATCTCTGCAGTTTATAGTGATGTCTAGCACTGAGGCATCGTGTCACAGACACGTAGCACGATGCCTCTCACTACGCCCCAGTCATATTATCCTGACACCAGGCCGACTAGTACTAATACGAACCTTTTAATGCTGCGCGCCTAGCGAGGCAGCTGTTATTACTATATTTATAAGTTTTAGGTATGACTCGGCCGGGGTTCGAGCCCCGGATCTCCCCATCTGAGGCGGAAGCTCTGACCACTAGGTCATCGGAGCGGTACGACTACATGGTCTTAAACTAAGTAACAGAAAACACAAACTAACAAATTTTATTAAAATTCAGAAAATACTTTATTTCTAATGATCGCAAAATGAAAATGTAAAAAAGGAAAATACATTATTTGGAATCAAATCCGAAACAATCATAAACGTTTTATCACAAGTTCAAAAGTGAACATGCTATAACACATGGGAAGAAAACTGTCTGGCTCGAAAGGAGTTTGCAGGAAACGATAGGACGAAGAGTTAATGAATATATCATAAACAATAAAACCGATATTGAATCGACGACCTTTTAATACAATTACCCTTTCGCCCTTAATATCATTCCACCACCAAATATAATTCCAAAAATGAATTAAAACCATTCGTTACACATCACACGTATGCACGCACACAAAGACACGCATATCGTTAAACAAACTGTTATATGTTGATAGTTTTTTAGATGCAGTTCTAAAAAATGTATTGAGCATCTCCTTAATCATAAAGAAAAAAACAGTACATTGACTCTTCACATTTAAACGCCATCAAGAACAATGCCAAGACCCCATTGTTAGGCTTATACATTTCCATTGATCTACTTTCTACATAGTCCATGACAAACATACAAGTACCATAATCACCGAAACTGTTCTGACACAATGAACGAATCCCTTCTATAATGTGCGTTTTCCGCTCCTAATAACATTGTATTGATAATAAAATGATTAATATGGTACAAGTCATTACATGGGACTTCACAGTCAATGTTATATCTGCTTTTTTATTTTTATAGACTAATCAAAACAGTTCGACGAAGAAATATACTATGATAGGAACTGAGGAAAGAATACAAAGATCTGATTTATCGATGTGTCTCCCATTTACCACCCTCAGCTGGCGGATGTAACTTGAATTGTCAAGAGACGTTAGGCTGACCATTACCTGTTTAATCTGATACTATTGTAGAATAATCTGAATATCATCGTAGTGACCAAAGTCATTGTCTTTATTAAAATATTGTATTGTGTATTTTCCTCGCGTGACCATCTTCATAGAATGGACGTATTACAACACTACCGAAATAAGTATTGCCTACTAAGCCATTATAAGATACTATACTAGAAAGGCTAAGATACTATACTATATAGACTAAGATACTATACTAGAAAGACTATATGCTGAAAAGGTTGATTGATTCATTGACTTGTTGCGTTATCTATTCCTTGGTTAGATGGTGCAAAAAGTTTCTTTCTCATTTCATTTCCATTTTAATTTTCTAAGTTGTTAAGAATTGTAACAAAAAAGTCATCGCATACTCGAAAAGATTTGAGTAGCAGAAATAAATTAAAACGTGAGTTTCTATCAACATTCCATCTACTTTGCCAACATCTTTTGTACAAAATAATTCATAAAGAGGATCATGATAAACGTTGAGCGTATGACCTAATGATGATGTCATTCTGGCAGTAGTTTATTAAATCGAGTATGTAGATACACTTAAAAAACTAAAAACAACAATGTGTTCTAGTATGGATGAGAGGCGATTCGAAGTAAATAATTGCTACAGGAATGAAGAGGCTGTCTATCCTGCAATGGAACTATTAAATAACGCGAACAATGGCAAGAGAAACAAGGTTAGTGTGGCGCATTACAAAAAACGTATAATGCCTATGAGTGGAACGAGTCGTCTTTTGTTACTTATTTTATCTGACATAATGAGAACAACGAAATGTAAACTGGTGTCATCATGTGACCGTCTTGAATAAATACCATGTCATTAATATTAGAAACATCTATTGCTTCCTTAATAAGGATCAGCTATCGACGTCTGGTTATTTATATATTTATCTGTTTATCGTGGGTATATGTGGAGATTTTGTTAACTTGAACGAGACTGTTGCAAATTATAACGATCTTGCCTCTTTTAATCATATTTCATGACATATATGGAAGGAAATACGAATTCAAATGCACGCTGCTCGCGATCTAATTTAATTTTGGAAGCGTTTATATTTGTAATGCAAGATTAATGCAACGACAAAATGAGCGTACATTATTTTTCATCGCTATTATGAGTTTTGATTAAGGTTTGCGTTATATTATATAAAAAAAAAACCTTACCGTTCTTTCCTAACCATAAAAATGTTACTATTGTTTTTTTGTTTGTCACTAGGATGAATGCAATCTTGGTTATTACGTATTAGGGGAGTTTGTGAATCAAGTTAGCTATAAAATGTCATATTTACTTTTATTGTTTTCAATTCCATGAGCTTTATAATGAATGGTTTTGTCGAGCCAGCGTTAACAGACGCTTGACGTAGCTATCACGCTGCTCTCATATATGTATGCGATTGTAAACTCGTCTACACGCGAGATTAAAGCATTTTTTCAACTAATTTTAATGTAAAACATTCTGACGTCTAGCTAAAGGAAAGGCATTCTGAAAAAGTCTCTTTTTCATTATGACATATTGAAACAATGCAATATTAAATGAAAAGTTTAATTTCATGCTGTTTTTGTAGTATTATGGTTGCCATTATTCACTTATTTGAAATCTCGAGGTAATGTGAAAATTTATTGGGAACTTGCTGTTGCATAAGGTAGGGTTTGTTAAACGTAACGTGTCTCTAATCATTAACTATGTAGATTGTTTTAAATTTATTCTACGGGTATAATGTCATCTTTTAGCATGATAGGATATATATGACCTTGGTAAAGGTCATCATAACCTATTTCGATAGTGGAAATCCCAGAAGACACACATAGGTTTTGTTTAGTCATACGTACGTGATGTGTTGATATCTAAGTAACAAGTGCTAATATCCCATTGTTAGCAAATGAATGGTGGCATCTTAAATCAGATCAAGGATAAGAAAACCTAACCAGCGTTATCAAAAAGAATGTCAAGTTCAAGAACTCGATGTTACAATTGTACAGTTCAATTTCTGATACCAGTTCTATAGCCGATGAGGAAGATGGGGGTATTGATTTGGCCCGGAAGATTTGAGGAAATGAAACATTTTTTCTATACTGAGCTTTCCCTGTTAATATGATTGAATGAGTAATAGTGACTAACGTGGTCTGAAGTATGATATGGATTTTCACAGTCATAATTAAGCTCTCTTGTGTAGTTATATGGGCCAATAAAAAAAAGTCTAAAATATCCACCCAAAACGATGGCTAGTAACAGAAAAGTGTGCAAAAATAAATAATTGAATAAGAATACAATCAATATTTCATTTAAGATAATAGTTATCTAAAGTATGTAAGAGCAGATAACAAAGCAAGAAATATGTGCACACTTAATGATACGTTCTTGATGTGTACATATTTCAACCTTGCTATGTACATATGAATTATTGTTTGGCTTTTCTCCATGTTTAAATTATTATTTATATCTGCATTTGTAATTGACTTTTGCCCAAAATCAAGCTAACGGTCTACGTGCCTAATGAGATTTATTTTGCATACACTATAATACAGAATTAATAGTTCTCTATGATTATAGATGGCGTATTCAGATCATTATTATTGGAGGCAAACGCGTTTATTTGAATCTGAGTATATATAGGACATCATTTTTTCATTTGGAAATATCTGATCTTGTTGACAACGTAGACATTTTTTAGAAAGTAAATTGATCGGCATCCTGGTTTTCTTAAAAAAATATTTACTTTTACTTGAATACAGAGTCAAAATTTAAAATGAACCTTCAGTACTGTGAATTTAATTTTACATAGTCCTAAAGGATCTATTACAAGTCCAAATATATGAAGCTCCAGTTGAATTCTGGTGGTATTTTTTAAAAAAAAGACAATTTACCATAATTCCAATTTAATGTTACAGTCCAATAATAATTTTTGAACAGTATGTAATTCCACTGAATAATAATAATATTTAAAATATATGTATCCAACCCCAAACCGTGATTTTCTTAACCTTGAGAGATATCAGCGTGATGACCGAGTGTTACCAGTGTGCACATTCTCATCGAACTACCAGTGATGACAGTAACAGACTAAAGGAGATCTCGTGTGTTACAGATGCAACAAGCCAGGACATGTTGTTAAGGATTATAGAAAGTACCGTCCGACATTAGTATACGCTGTAACTCCAGATAACATTAGGAAGCGAAAAACAATAGAGTTGACTAAAAGAGCAATAGCAAAGATAATTTTGAAAATACAACGGTGCAGTAAGATACCAGGTGTAGGTATCCTGCCTTAATAGATATATGTCCAGCCTGTAAATTAATCCAGGCGACACGGGCTGACGTCCAGTTTACTCACAGGACTAAATATTAACTTCTGGTCGTTAATGACGACCTGTACGTACCGTACGTGAAAGGGCGAATTCAATCTGCACGTTTAATTGGTTTGTCTCACGACGTAATTTTATAGCGTCGGCATGTTTTGACACAAACTAACCTTTGGACGTTTACACCTGTGTCCGTAGGGTTTGTTGGGACGAGGGATATGACGTTAAATTTAGGTCTTAGCGTGACCTATGACGTTGCGAATAGAAAATTTGCAACCTGATGAGTTGCTACTCGATAACATATAACAGGTGTAATCATACATTGGAATGTATTGTGTACTTACCATTCTGGAAATCACCTGCCCACTGTATTCCAAGACGAAGAATGCAGTGTTTACAATTGATAATGGATCTACATTGAAGCTGTTCATTTTTTTATGAATTTGATGGTTTCATCGAAAATGAGCTGTTGCTGAAGCTGAAATGTGGATCTTGATTTCATAGAATCTCTCTCTCTCTCTCTCTCTCTCTCTCTCTCTCTCTCTCTCTCTCTCTCTCTCTCTCTCTCTCTCTTTGAGAGGTAAAATCTGTCCTTTAATCTTGTTATCATCATGTTAAGCCTTATTTAATTTTAAAACATTCTCCTAGCAGCACAGAGAGTGAACAGACTGTCACAGAAAATTGAATTTATTTCTTCTTGGATACAAACTAATCTCACCATTTTTGTTTCGTCGTACATGCGTTACCTGGGGTGAATAAGTGTTTTTCAAGGTAAGCGACGTGTAGCGACTTACATGTACCTGGCTGGAAATCACTTGAAGTCAGGAACATTATAATCACGGGGTGCACGGGAATTTTGCCCTGAATTCTGCTCACCTATTTGGGGACATATAAGGCAGAAAATTTCTAAAAAGATGACGAGTCAAAAGTATCTTGTCAAAGGAGAGATCGCTCGTCATTTTCTTTCTCCAGCCAAAGGATTGATTGTGCCATGATTGTGCCGTGATTGTGCTGTTTGATTGTGCCATTTGATTGTGCGATCAAATTGAGGTGTCTGTCTGTCTGTCAGACTGTCTGTCCGTCTACGTTTGTATCTGGCGTGAACAGGAGGTCATGATGTCTTACGATATCTGTCGAGATGTGTAAATATCCGGAACTATCTAGAAGTCTAAATGTCCGAGTGTCCGGAGCTGTCTAGAGGTGTAAACGTCCGGGATAGCATCTAAGTGTTTGGGACCGGTGGTTCTAATATGTGCTGTATGCTGTCTGTACGTTAGTGTGACGTATAACTGTAGTGGATCCGTGAAGGGCAAGCGGCCGATAAAAGTATTGTGTCAACCCTAGGTATTCGGAGAAGCTGTGCGGCGATTCAACAGTTGGTGAATCGTACGGTTGTACAGGGTCGAGACGCATGTGTGTGTTTCAGTTGTGGTTACAATTGAATGCATTGATAGATTTACACGGAGTTACTTTGAATCTCGGTAGTATTCCAAGGAATTACATGAATCTCAAGAACAGTTAGAAACTTGACTTAATACATATAGATGTTTGTACTTGCTATCGCAATTCTGCAATTCATACGTGCGATAATATGATTTGAGGTTTATCGCAATTCATACGTGCGATACTATAATTTTTGTAAAGGTTTCCTTTATTTGAAACATTTGTGCAGTCCAGGAGGTTCCTTGGATTTGTGCTCATTTTGAATTAATATTTAATTTTATTTTCAAATTGTGAATGGTTGTGAAGTGTGATTGTGGGCTGAACGCATGAGTTATTGTGTTGATACATCATTATTTTTCATTAATAATTTATTTCATAAATTTACATCATCTTTCTCATATTGTGTTTGAGTTGTTCATTTGATCCACCATCCATTCGGTAACAATTCTGTTACAATGGTGTCAGAAGTGGGATCGCTGGATTAAGTGAACTGTCAATCATTTTGTTTGTGAAAGTATACATTTAATGTTTATATTTGAGCGTGACCTTCTTGACAAGATAATCCTCAAGCAGGGGTTTATTTTTGTTTAGTTTATCTAGGTCCGTGGGTCCAGTATAAACATATTTAAAGCATTGGTTTGGTTACCTTCATCAGGAAGATAAGGTCAGCCTGTTTTATATATTTATATTTATATTGCAATTGTCATGTCATCCCTTAAGGACTTGGTTGCCTTAGGCAAAGAATTTGGGTATGAAGGAGAAAGTTTAAGGAAATTTATTCAGGAAGAACAAGCCCGGGAAAGGGAAGAAAGGGTAAGGGCAAGGGAATTAGAAAGGGAAGCCGGAGAAAGGAAACATGCATTAGAAAGGGAATTAGAAAGGGAAAAAGGGGAAGCCGAAGAAAGGAAATGGGCCTTTGAGAGGGAAAAGATAGAATTAGACAAGCAGGCCGAAAAGGACAGGATAGAATTGGAAAGAGAAGCGGAGGAAAGGTGAATAGAGTTAGAAGAAAAAGCAAAGCAACGGGATCATGAGCGTAAGGTTTAATTAGCAACAGCTGGAAAAGGAGAACACGATTCTGCCTCTAGCAAATTAAGGGGCCCCAAACTACCTCCCTTTGACGATGAAAAAGATAACATGGATAGCTATCTTCATCGGTTTGAGCGGTATGCCGTAAACCAGAAGTGGAGTCGAGATGACTGAGCACTGCATCTTAGTGCTCTCTTAAAAGGTAAAGCGCTGGATGTATACTCACGACTTCCTAGAGACGAAGTGTTTAAGTACGACGTCCTAAAGGAAGTACTTCTTAAAAGGTACGACCTCACTGAACAGGGTTTTCGTAAAAAGTTCAGGTATACCAAGCCCGATAAGGGAGAAACCTTTGGTCAGTTCATCGTTAGAATTTCGAACTATTTTGAGCGGTGGATTGAATGCGACAATGCGGTGAAAACGTTTGAAGGGTCGACTGATTTCTTGCTCAGAGATCAATTATTTAACACAGTTGGGCGAGAACTAGGTCAATATCTGAAAGAGAAAGTCTTCTCAAACGTAAAAGATATGGCTAAGCAGGCCGATTTCTTCGCCGAAGCTCATGGGGGAAACCAGAACGTGGTTTCAAAAGATTTTAAGTCATGAAACCAGTCTACGAGACCGATGCCTAGGGAGATTGTGAAATCAGCTGAGGCAAATAGGTCAGTTAGGAATCCAGGTAGTCCCCGTGTGCAATGTTACTTGTGTAATGTATGGGATCATGTTCAAAAAGACTGTCCTAAAAGAAAGGGGCTTGTACATAAGGTAGCAGTGGCTATACAAAGTAAAGGTATATCTGATAATATCGTACAGGTAGAACCATGTATTCATTCGCTTGGCACGTGTCTATTTCCTGAAGCGCGAGTACCAACCGCGAGAGGGTTAGTCAACGGTCGAAAAGTCGTAGTATAACGTGACACTAGTTACGCGGACGTAGTGAACAAACGTAGTCTCGTGCAGGATAACCAAATGCTCGGGTGGGAGTCCCCATGTATGCTACTTGATCAGACGATCGGTCGCATTCCCGTAGCAAGGATCACGGTAAAAACACCTTTCCTAACTGGAACTGTTGATGCCCTTTGTATGGAAAACCCTATTTACGATCTGACGATCGGTAATGTTGAAGGTTCCCGTCTTCTAACCATGGCAGATTTTAAGATACCTTTGGCCCAGGCAATTGAAACGCGAGCGCAAACACGACGAGAGAAAACCGCGTTTCATAAATTAATAGTCCCTGAATCGATCTCAGGAATTTCGCGTGATGAGTTCAAACGAGAGCAAGAACGTGATGAATCCATCAAAACAATTGTTGAGAAAATCGCGTCCGGCGCAATTAAACACTGCAAGAGTGGGGGTAGCTCGAGATTCGTACGGAAGAACGAATTAATTCATAGGGAGTTTAGCGCTCCGGAGGGTAAGAAGTATTGGCAAGTGGTCGTACCCCAGAGATATAGATCTCAAGTACTTAGGGTGGCGCATGAGTCGAGCATGGCAGGACACCTAGGTAAGGCTAAGACCACCAGCAGAGTAATCGCTGAATTCTACTGGCCCGGTGTAAATGACGATGTAACACGGTTCTGTAGGTCGTGCGACGTATGTCGGAAAACTGTATGTAAGGGAAGGGTCACAAGGGTGCCCTTAGGACAGATGCCATTATTAGATACACCGTTTAAAAGAGTGGCAGTAGATATTGTAGGACCAATACAACCAGTTACCGAAAGAAAGAATCGGTATATTCTTACTCTTGTTGATTACGCGACAAGATACCCCGAAGCTGTAGCGTTACCAACTATTGAAACGGAAAGGGTAGCTGAAGCATTAGTAGATATCTTCAGTAGGGTAGGGGTGCCAGAAGAAATCCTCACAGATTGTGGTGCCCAATTCACCTCTGACCTCATGGGTGAAATAAATAGGCTGTTATCCATCAAACAGCTAAACACTACCCCATACCATCCGATGTGCAATGGACTGGTAGAGAAGTTTAATGGTACCCTGAAAAACATGTTACGAAAGATGTGCGCGGAACGTCCGCAAGACTGGGACCGTTATTTGAACGCTGTTCTGTTTGCGTACCGCGAAGTACCGCAGGAAAGTTTAGGTTTTCACCCTTCGAACTGTTGTACGGAAGAACAGTTCGAGGCCCGATGCGGATACTACGCGAACTATGGACGGGTGATGTCGCGAACGAGGAAATAAAAACTACTTACCAGTACGTGTTAGATCTGCGAGATAAACTAGAGAGTACATGCCAGATGACACGTGACGAATTAATGAAATCAGGGCGCAGATATGCTAGGTATTATAACCGCAAAGCGCGAAATAGGAAATTTCTTGTAGGAGATCAGGTTCTATTGCTTCTTCCAACTAGCTCAAATAAGTTATTAGTCGAGTGGAAAGGTCCCTATAAAGTTAAAGAGGTCAAAGGTGACATGAACTATAAACTTGACATAGACGGTAATTTAAAGACATTCCATGCTAACATGCTTAAGTTGTACATCAAGAGACAGAGCGACAATGTTGATAAGGGGAGTTGAAAATCTAGGGGCAGACTACTTGAGTAGGGCATGATTGGAAATTTGTATAAATTTACCCAGTATTAAAAATCCAGATTGTAGTATAACCAGTGTAAATGTTATAAGATGTCATCAGTAGTTATTTTTCTTCTATTTTGTGTAAGTTTTAAAAAATGTGTACGTTTTTATTCTTAGGGGGGAGGTATTGTCACAGAATTAGGCGAAAATTGAATTTATTTCTTCTTTGATACAAACTAATCTCACCATTTTTGTTTCGTCGTACATGCGTTACCTGGGGTGAATAAGTGTTTTTCAAGGTAAGCGACGTGTAGCGACTTACATGTACCTGGCTGGAAATCACTTGAAGTCAGGAACATTATAATCACGAGGCGCACGGGAATTTTGCCCTGAATTCTGCTCACCTATTTGGGGACATATAAGACAGAAAATTTCTAAAAAGATGACGAATCAAAAAGAATCTTGTCAAAGGAGATATAGCTCGTCATTTTCTTTCTCCAGCCAAAGGATTGATTGTGCCATGATTGTGCCGTGATTGTGCTGTTTGATTGTGCCGTGATTGTGCCGTGATTGTGCTGTTTGATTGTGCCATTTGATTGTGCGATGAAATTGAGATGTCTGTCTGTCTGTCAGACTGTCCGTCTACGTTTGTATCTGGCGTGAACAGGAGGTCATGATGTCTTACGATATCTGTCGAGATGTGTAAATATCCGGAACTATCTAGAAGTCTAAATGTCCGAGTGTCCGGAGCTGTCTAGAGGTGTAAACGTCCGGGATAGCATCTAAGTGTTTGGGACCGGTGGTTCTAATATGTGCTGTATGCTGTCTGTACGTTAGTGTGACGTATAACTGTAGTGGATCCGTGAAGGGCAAGCGGCCGATAAAAGTATTGTGTCAACCCTAGGTATTCGGAGAAGCTGTGCGGCGATTCAACAGTTGGTGAATCGTACGGTTGTACAGGGTCGAGACGCATGTGTGTGTTTCAATTGTGGTTACAATTGAATGCATTGATAGATTTACACGGAGTTACTTTGAATCTCGGTAGTATTCCAAGGAATTACATGAATCTCAAGAACAGTTAGAAACTTGACTTAATACATATAGATGTTTGTACTTGCTATCGCAATTCTGCAATTCATACGTGCAATAATATGATTTGAGGTTTATCGCAATTCATACGTGCGATAATATAATATTTGTAAAGGTTTCCTTTTATTTGAAACATTTGTGCAGTCCAGGAGGTTCCTTGGATTTGTGTTCATTTTGAATTAATATTTAATTTTATTTTCAAATTGTGAATGGTTGTGAAGTGTGATTGTGGGTTGAACGCATGAGTTATTGTGTTAATACATCATTATTTTTCATTAATAATTTATTTCATAAATTTACATCATCTTTCTCATATTGTGTTTGAGTTGTTCATTTGATCCACCATCCACTCAGTAACAATTCTGTTACACAGACCACTTACTTTTTAAGGAAAATAGAACTGCACAACAAAACAAATACAAGCGTAATACTGCTAAACCGAAGCCTCTAAGCAACCGAGATTTCTCAAATTGGATTAGCTCATTTTCTTACTTTATCCTTGTCTTTCGTATTTTCAAAAATTATGTGTGCGCTCGTTTACCCGTCAGACACTATATGTTGGTCGTCACCCTCTCTGTTGCTGTAGTGTGTGAGGAACTAAAATCGTTATTATATTAATAATGGAATCTTACACAGCTAGGTTAGCGCGAGAGCAACTTGTTGCAATTAAGAAATATCTCCCCGTCTGTGAGTCTGTCAATTTTTTTTACAACCGCGTCAGGAGTCTTATCTAGAATTTTCAGTGGGTTCAAAACAATTATTTAATACAATTGTCGAATTAATAAAGGAATATTTTTCAGCAATTTTGGTAACAGAAAAAACTCTTGAAGCTTTACCTGTTGATATTGCTGGCAATTCAGTCCTAAGCCCATCAACCTCCTTAACTACAACCAAAAGCTAGCGCAAAGGTAATAACGAAGATAAAATATAAATGTACGACCAAATAGATTGCCGCTATCAAGGTCCCTAACCAAATATGTGATATTGCCGAGTTTGGATATCGTTATAGAGTAAAGTATGTAAAACCAGAATATGTTAATTCTTTACAAGCTGCTGATTTTGGATTAGTGGTATCGCAAAGCTAATGATAATCCACTGATGAAGATATCAAACAGTTTGAACTCTTTAACCAAAAAAGTAGATGAATGTATTAGACAGTCAAAACTGGATAGTTGACAAAAAGAAGAAGAAATGAAATTGCAGCTTGAAGATGGTAAACAATCAAGGAAACGAAAAGAAATCGAACCGTATGGAGCCTGAATGAGCAAGGAAAGAAGACGATGACAATTTGAAATTTAAAGAAATTAGACGACGGCGTAAATTATGTTCTTCACCAAGTATGACAAAAGTAGAAGAAACTACTTGAAGTGGTTGGTCCCACGGTGTCCTTGATAAACTTTGTCACATCAACGTCCTTGCCGATGTTGAACGATTAGACATTTTGATTGGCGGAAAACGGGCAGGTAATAATTATCCAGAAATTACTAATGGAGTAGCTGATATTTGTCAACAATTGTTTTCAGAAGGTATTATGGATATTAATGTTTATCAGTCTCTTATTGATCAAATTGTTTATTACAATCACAGTGATTGAGTGTATTAGATTATAATTAGATCAGTGACACTTAAATCAGATCATACATAATGCTCAACGTAGATCTGTAATAGTCAAGGTGATATATTCACGATTACCATTGGATATAGTAATCTATGCTGATGGACTCGGTAATGTTGTTCAGGGTCTCTTTATAACGATAGCCTCAAAAATAACCGATTACAATGAAAGATACTTATATTGTTCGTGCGAAAGTTATTGGTGCTCAAGCACAGACGAGAACGATTAATACGACGGAAACATCAACCAGTTAAATTACCTAGTACTGAATCTATGCCTACAAATGTTGTTATAAACAATCAGGCTGCACATACAAGTCTAGAAGCGTTAACTGGTGAAGCAAAAAAACAATATAACTGCTTATCGGATTGCATGAGGTAGTCTTCGTGTTAGACGATAACAATTATATTTAAATGTTTAAACGCATATCCGATTCAGCATTTGACATGGACGCACCAGTACTCACGGATGAGTCTGTGCGTAATCAACAAGTTCAGGATACAAGCAAATATTTCTTACCCACTGAAGCATTAATTGATGTTCAGGGTAGACTTGCAAAACCAGATGATACTCATTCTGATGATGTGTAGTATGGGCTCATTAACAACGGAATTATGGCATTATTTAACTGTGAACGATATATTATTGATGGTCGGTAAATTGAGGATTGCATTAATGATGTTGATGTTGCTACGACAATATTGCAGTTATCCTGATACAATGAGGATTATTCTTGGTATGCTAGTCCGTCAATGATGTTTGCATTATGTATCACTGATCATTCTGATGGATGATCTTATACTACTCGGCACTCTTAAATGTTACTGTTGCGGTTGCCGACGCTGATGTTGAAAATTTGTTCTTTGAAAATGCGAATTTTAATATGGGATTCGCATTATGTAAAAATCAATTGATTGATGATGGATATATTTTAGTGCGCAATACCACTGTTAATTATCTTCGATTTCTGCAGAAATGTTAGAATAGCTATCTTCGGGGCAAAACACACTGATGTTCTCGTTTGAAACCCAACGCACGACGATGCTATCTAGCACGCGGAAGAAGTTAATCCTGTTGGAATCGTGGCACTTCATAGAAATGGCACAAATGATCAAATTTTGGTTGTGGATGCAAGTAATGTTACTTTCTTGCTGCTCTCTTTTATGGGGGTAGTAAATATTACATAATACTAGTTCCCTTGCAAAGTCATGTTGTATATATGATTTGTATGATCGCATTGGTGGGTTTCATGTAAATTGCACGACTAATCTCATTATTTAATTCAACTGGTACACTTGGTAGTCTTGCAAACCATTCACGAGATGTCATATCCATCCAAATCATTTCCTTTGCATAATTAAATCCTAACAAACGCTCAGGAAGTGTTCGAAAAAATCGATCAACAATTGCCTCATCACGATGAATTGCGGTATGCCATCGTCTCACTTTGATGTTTTGTTTTTCCTTCAGAGATGATACTGCACCATGCAATTCTTTGCCAGGATAATCAAAACTGAATACATCTTTGACCACCACAAAAATAAATTCGTTCAAAAGCAGCTGAAACTTTAGCTGTTGTTTTAGTTTATAGTGGTTCTGCTACTTTATACCAATTTGCAATGTCAACGACAATTCAAACAAAATATATGACTGATGAATTTAGAAGCGCTGGCATCAAAATGTACGTAATGAATTTGTTTAGGTAGTGGTAGATACATTTTCCATATTGTCGTGCTAACCAATTTTCAGCAAAAGAACGTGTCACATTAACTGTATCAGCAAGTTTACTAATCGCAGCTCTACCCCTACCCCCACCACCACCACGCACACACACACATACACAAACATGTCTTCTTCTGCTATATTGAACCGATTACATTATTTTATAATAATTAGTTGAATAATTACCGCCCAATAGCACTAGTTTACTTTTCATCGCAAATCTTACCAACAAAACAGCTAATGATTCTCTGAGAGATTTCTTTAATTATATAATTTTACGAGTGATTCAACTTCACATATGCAATATGTCGTTGCTTTAAATCTTTATTTAGTATATGCTACATCATGGACGTGACAAGCTTGTTCAATAGCATTTATTGGATACGCTCCCGGTCTTGGATGGTCTCGCTTGTCAAGTTGAATACCTTCGAGTTCCAGGACCATAATACATATATCCTGGAAGATGTATTTTTCCTGGATATTTAACCAATCGAGCTCCTATTAATTTTCCTAATGAAGCAGAGATATCACCACCTGTTTTATTTGGCATGTTAAGGGAGATAGCTTTGTTTTTGTTTGTACCACATTTTACTCACGTACCTGTAGGTATATGCATTTTTCTTTTTGTTCTTATTGTTGTGAATCCACTGGTGGAGTAGATGCTCTGATATTCATATTATTTATTATATTTCTGCAACATGGATGTCATTGACCTTTTAGCGACAGGAAAGCAAGAACCAGTCAAACATTCAAAATTATATCAGTACAATTATTATTAGTCAAACTGGGTTTTGTAAGACATAATAATTGTTTAATGTAATAATGCGATGGCTCAATTGGGATAAGTTTTATTTAATAGCAGTACCCGTAGATGATCAAAGACGCTACTATATGCTTAAATTCGTTAATAAAAATGCAAATTGTTAAATGAAGTCGGTGACGATATTACTGATGTTATCACCAATATTGATGAAGTCCCAACTTTAGATGAGTTCGATTGATTTATTAATAGTCTCGTGATGATGCAATTCTGGACAAACAATCAAATACAGCTTGGATATTTTCTCTAGACAGACATAGAAACACAGACGTGATTTATGATAGTCAGAGATACACGCAGATATATAAAAAAATCACATATAACTGCAATATTTTAGCTGTGTTTAATGGAGTCGATTCACATACTCAGCAAAATATTCATCAGACTTGGTGTTTAGGATATATGGAAACAATTAGGTTCAAAAACTTATGTTCATGAGCACAAGCTACCTCAGACGGATTTATCAATATAAATTTACATGATCCTCTGTGGCGATATCGTGCAGGTTTTGGTAAAATATTTGGATGAAAAAAGACATTAATTTTATATTGCGTTTAGAATTCTCGTCCGTATCTTTATAATCCAATTAGCTCCATTTAACTCTGATTTAGCATCATTTTGGACTCGTCTTATTGTTTCATTTATACAATTTTCTCTTGATTCATCTATAAATTAATTTCCTGATTCACGTTTGGGAAAGACTGGTTAAATTACTATCTAAACTTAATCTTAAAGAGCAGCATAGAATGCACGACCATCAGTTAGTGTCAGGACGGGAAAACATACGCTCATACAATTTTTGAAAACACGAACGACAAAGATAAAGTAACAAAATGAGCTTCGCCAATTAGAAAAACTCGGTTTTAGTTAGAGGATTCGGTTTGGCTTTATTATGCTTGTATTGTTCAATTTTTTTTCAATATTTGATGGAGAAGTGTTTCCTAGAATCCTTAATTTTACCATATATTCGTGTGCCTAAACCTGATAATAGTTTTCGTTTGTATTGCAACTATAGACACTTCAATACTGTCACCAGATTAGGTTAATTTCCAATATCAATAATGGATGACTGATTTGACAAAATTTGAGAAGGAACACGTATCAATAAAGTTTGACTTTTTGAAGTGATTCTGGCAAATACCACGAACGGGAATAGCAACATAAATGCCACACCATATGGATGTAATCACAATAACGTTTGGTAAGGAATCGTTACCTCAACATTCCAGCGTTTAATGAACGTGATTATATCTGGTCTAGATATACCGCTTTACATAGGAAGACCAATTTGATCAACTCTGTGATGCAACTTTGACAATTAGTTTAGATAGAGGAAAGCTAGGCCGTTCTTGTATTACAATTTGGACACGTTGTGTTACACGGTTAAGGTAATCCTGTAGATGTTAGAGTCACGGCTGTCTCTGAAATCCCTATGCATATCAATGAAAAGCAGCTGATAAGAGTTGTGGATATGGCTGGATTTTATTGGAAATTCTGCTCAAATGTTTCTATAACTTTAAATCCATGTCAAATGTGTTGAGTAAGAGAGCCCATGTTCACTGGTCTGATTAATGTAAGGTGGTTTTTGGTATATAAAAAAGTCATAATTAAGAGTGAACCAGTTCTTTCAATTCCGGACTTCAGACAATCACTTTAAAAATGTCTGTTGATGTACGTGATGTAGTAGTTGGTGAAGCATTAATTCAAAATGACGAAAACTGTGAGGATCATCCAGTGTGATATTTCTTTGAAACAAAGACAAGCACCAGATAAATTAATCCACAATCATGAAGGAATGATTGACTTTGATATTGATGTGTATATTTAAAGTGCATACACTTTGAGGTGTATATTATTGTCAGATCCTTCTCCAATTGTTGTATTCAGTGATCACCCTCCTTTTTAACAAAATGAAAACGTACATCAGATATTGTTGATATTTGATGTTGCAGGAATATAGAATTGGTTTTACGCACATCAAGTGAAAATATAACATGATTGCACGTGAATATTCCACTCGCTAGAGGTACTATATTGCTTTATTTCTATCGTTCATAAGACATATAAGTACGCAATTGTTAGTATTATAGTATCATATGCATATTTGACTAATGTAAATAAACAAATAATTATATTAAGCATTCATTTTCTTTAACAAGGGATGCGTTATGTATCTTTATTTATTTCGTCTGCTTGAACTTTGTCGATGAATGAGGATGCATGTTTGGTGAATACCTGCTTTTCGTTTTGTTTTTAAGTTATAAATAGATGTTTACTTGCTTTTGAGTTCATGACCTAACATCTAAAATGATCTTAGAATGTTCTAGAAGTGAAATTAAGCTAGTAAGCTTATTGAGTTTTTTTCCTTCAAAATGTTCTATTGCAAGTGAGGATATATATGAGATTGAGGTCAAGAAGATTATTCGCTGTTTAACATGAGTCAGGAATCAAACGCAATTTGAGAAGACTCGTTTATTTAAACTAGAAGTCCAAAGCACACTTTGACCATAATTGCGTCACGCATTATAAATTCATGATGAAATTAGTTTCCGTCCGTTGAGCTTTTCATTCACCCGTTTGTCTTCCATCCCATTTCATCTCATCATACATGATCTTTTATGAAGGCTTAAAGCATGTACAAGCAATAAGGAGAGAATACAATTTGAATTATTTTATATATTTCTTTATATGCTTTGTATTCATTTGTATTATAC
This sequence comes from Unio delphinus, assembly GCA_029339505.1. Classification (NCBI taxonomy): domain Eukaryota; kingdom Metazoa; phylum Mollusca; class Bivalvia; order Unionida; family Unionidae; genus Unio; species Unio delphinus. Next base: position 1,097,004 of record JAQISU010000093.1, read on the forward strand.
TGATTTGCTATGAACAATACAATAAATATTTGACCCTGTTAAACAAAATGCCACTATTTGTACATTTTTTTCATATATTTTTCATATATTTTTTTCTCATTATGAACTTCTAATATTGTCTCAAATGCAACTCCATTATTTTAAAGGTAAATAATATCAAAATTAAACGTCTAATAATAAAGCATCTTTTGATTTTTAAATCACAAAAGGATTTCTTAAAGAGAACGATATTTATCATTTCCGGCTTGGCAAATAGAGCCTTGCAGACCAAACATAAAAATAATGCATATTATCCACACACCCCTCTCTCTCTCTCTCTCTCTCTCTCTCTCTCTCTCTCTCTCTCTCTCTCTCTCTCTCTCTCTCTATTTATGCGCCTGACGCAAGGAGCTACATATATACATCTGTATATCGTTCTATTAGATATTTCTTGTTATATACCTTTAGATGAAATTATAAGTGTGCATGTCGTTCCACAGCGACGTTGAATCAAATTGAATATGAGTGGAAGGGTTGAATAAGACATAACTACACAGAGTGAAATATAAATAGGGTGTCAACGTATCTTATATTTGTCTTATCTCCCTCACAGCCATCAGCCAATTATTCACGCCATGGCATGCACAAAAGTGATTATCTGATGAATCCATGATAAGACTAGAGGGGGCGTTGTCGTAAACCATCTTGTTTAACACTATATCCACTTAACGTATCAACCGATACAGATATACATATATCCAACCATTATCATACATGTACGAAATGCTCCACACATTTGATCGATCTTTAACGCAGCTCAGCGTATCCGTGGCTAATCTCTTAAGTTTAAAAGTGATTATTGGTTTCCGAGCATATTAACTGTCTAAGAAAATCACAATATATTAACTCCAGAAACATGTGTTTTGAAAAGTGTGACCATATGGAATGGAAAGGAGAAACATTTTTTTCTGATATATATATATATATATATATATATATATATATATATATATATATATATATATATAGAATCCATGCACATAACTAATTGCCTAAAAGAATCCATTTACATAAATAAATTCATGCCTACAAGAATCCATGTACACGTATAAATATATACTTGCTTTACTGTGTACTGAAATTTGTTATTGACTAAAGTAACGGCGTTTTTATGAGTTTGTAGCTAAATCTGACTTTATCAACCTTAAAACCTAAACAAACACTACCGAGTTATTTTGTGGCTAGAACATGCATGGAGACCGTATCCAACTGTACATATTTGTACCTAGAGTACAACATGTATTGGTAACAGTATTTCTTATTTGTTTCTCATATTAAAAGGCCAAGCAAAAGACTTTGTTCCCCACAGATCGTTAAAAAAAACCTTGAAATCATATTTTTTCCGCCTATCCCTTGATTATTATTCGTAATTAAATTTGAGATTTTGGAGACCTCTCCATCTAAATAATTATACAAAAACAGCCATCACACTTGAGACCAATCTGCAATACAGATAGTATGTTATACACCTTCAACTCTCACAGGCTGTGTAACAGTAACAACAATTCCCTGCAAAACACATTAGTCAGGACAAAGCTACTACTACCATTACTCATATTACAAATACTACTACTACTACTACTACTACTACTACTACTACTTATTACAGTAATAAATATTTGATGTTTAATTTGTACTTAGTCATTGATTTTAGTAGTATAAAGAACATGAATGAAATGACAACAGCAAGAGATCATGCCGTATGTGTACATTTTAGATTTTAGACAATTATCGATCATTTATTAATTAACGTTCCGTTGGATAATTATAAGCACACAAAAAACACATATATAGGTATATACATTGACAGAACACATGATATACAAACAAATATAGAAACATACTCGCGTAAATGCGCATAATGAAATGACCGCTAATATTATTTCGAATTTTATACATGGTATATGGGCTCGCGCTTATATAAGGCTAGTCCTCGCTGATCGAAGACTTTATAACCACTTCTACATTGGTTGCCTAAATGAATCAAAGATTAATCATGTAGATAAAAAAAACCGGTGCAGTTGAAAGGGTACAAGTGCAGTGTTTAAGATTTATATATCTCATTAGTTGGCAATATGTATCAAACTGATCTAGGAAGTTTTGGAAGATCCAAGTACCTAATGAACCAATATGATTGGGCAAACTGTGTTGATATTTCTTCCTTATCGACACTTAATATATGAAAAATTTAGCTTTCTGTACTGATATAGCTCAATGGTATATTAGCAAGTAACATACATACATACATACATACATACATACATACATACATACATACATACATACATACATATGCACCCAATCAGCAATGCCGACAGTTAATTAATTGATTACACAAAAGGTGAAATTAAAATGAATAACAATTTAATACAATTCAATAGACAAATGATAATAATTACCCAATTATATTTATTCCTCTCGACCAAGTGATAGTCTATTGCAACATTTAATTTATAATGAGGTAGCTTTTCCACCTGTCACGGTTTTCTATTCATCTGCGTCTCGCCTATCTCGCCAATTCCTTATCTCCTCTCGTCTTCTCTGTTACCTTCTCTTCCTTAACTGCTCCTTCTCCAATTTCTCCTCATCGACACCTTTTCCGACTAGCCTTCAAATCACAATCGACTTTTTCACATGTCTATTGTATTCATTCTCATTACTACAGGCACCGACCTAAACTATACCGGAAGTCTGTCCCTTAAAAGCTTCTTTTACGATCCGGGTTTCATTTTCATGACAAGATTATCACTAATAATTATTATTTTGTTTAATAAAACGATTATATTTGCCACAAATTAATGTTGAATATTTGTAATGTGTATATATGTATTGTATGTTTAATTTTTGACCATGACTGTTGATTGTAATAGTCATCTTGAAACAAGATATAAAAACAACTAATTTTTGTCTATGACCGTAGATTATATTTTATGCTAATGCAATATAATTAGGTTGCGTATCCGGATTCGAGTTTAACAACCAGAATTTGCATCTCTACAGTTAGGATAATTGTTCATTGGATGAGTGAGTCAGGTGGGTTCTGGTGAGTAATACATCAGGTGCCTACTGTTGCCACATACTTTAGGTGACTGATGTGACGAAGAAACGTAATCAAGTCGTTACAATGTTTATAAGTTGTAAGAAGTCAACACCTATTAAATCATAATCACTATTTTTATATTACTGTTCTTGTTTTCTGTTCATTCTGCAGAAGTATGTAATGTTGTGTTTAGATCTAATTTGAACAGAACCATTTATTTAAATTAGTTATTGGCATTGCAAAGTTCTTTTGTAATATTTTGGACTAAGTACAATGTTAAGATTATTATGGATTCATTCAAATTTGTGATCGACCAAAATTCTCGGCACTTCAGATGATTCAGCCTATTGGTCCGTCAGCAAGATCAAGACCTGGAATTCAGTGCGAGCACTATTATTTTCGCCTATTGATTTAACACAAATGAATAGCTGGAATTTACTTCACATTACATTAAGTTCGTCTTAAATTGGCATTCTTATTATAACGTAGTTAAATAAATTATTTGTTACGTTTTACAAGAATGGTTTGTTTAGATTATTTGTGTTGCTACATTTAAAGAACACTGAGTCATAAGAAGGTATTTGAGAGCGATTCCGGGATGCCTTTTTAAATTTAAATTACATGTAACTGTGTTCAGGAATAGTCTTGGTCCTTGTTATTTCAGTTTCATCTACGTGAGAAATCTTTAGGAACCAATATCAGCTAATGTGAAGAATTTGACTCGAAATCCTTCACAAGAACGGTTAGAGTATATAAAGAAGACGATGTCTTGGAGCTTTCTCGATATTACTCTGTTTGGAAGTAAATTATCGTTGGCAAAATAGAAAATAAACAGAATTATGTTACAGTAATTTGTGGAGTGAAATTGTTTGATAAAGTGCTTGTGGTTTGATTAGTAGGTCCTTATTTAACACTGAAACAAATTAAATGTAACGAATTGCACTAAAACCCAAGTGGAAACACAGTTATGAAAACTTCAGCTTCTGAAACAAAGATGGAAATCCGAAATCCGAAATAGAAAGTGAGACAGAGAACAAGGAAGGAAAGAAGAGAAGCGAAGAGAAGAGAAGAGAAGAGAAGAGAAGAGAAGAGAAGAGAAGAGAAGAGAAGAGAAAGGAAAGGAAGGGAAGGGAAGAGATGAGACGAGAAGTGACAAGAAGGGAAAAGAAGGGATGTGTAGGGACGGGAAGAGAAGAGTATTTGTGGAGTGAAATTGTTTGATAAAGTGTTTGTGGTTTGATTAGTAGGTCCTTATTTAGAGAAGAGAAGAGAAATTTACCCGTGCCTATTGTAGCGGCACTGTCATTGCTCGTTTAGGATGTTAATTTACTACTAGGCAATGACCCAGATGAAAATAAATGTATGGTTAATCCCCATATAACTGTCAACGTTGTGTGAATGTAAAGGATGATCAATTTGAGATTGAAATCCTTGATTTACACCATGCTTCAGAGCTGGGACTATGGCAGAAAAATGCTATTAAAAATGAAATTGATCCTGACATCATTCCTTTAGATGAAACATTTATTGGTCAGTCTTGTTATGAGGTCACCTTAGCTTTTTAAACACTTTGTGCGTTGCCAAATCTGTTTTTATCTGACCAAGGGTAATACTAGTATTTAAGTTTGGACATCAAGTTATACATAAATTTGTTATCCAACAGTTTAAATCTGCCGGCTATTACCCTGGAAGTCACATTTCTGCAATGTACTTTGAAATTGTTACTTATATAACCTGGATATTTAAATTATTTGTTACGTTTGGCTTCTTTCTATTACTTTATTTCAGACTATAGATTAGAGACAATAGAATGGAATTATATTAATGCGTATCTAACCACACCTTTGGTAAGTGTCAGAGTGATGTCCAAATGGAATATTATGTAATTTATTCTGGCAAATTACAACTTTGGAAGTAAGGTTGGGAAAACTATGTCATGTTTTAGTTGGTTAATAAAATATGCTACTGTATTTAGTACATGTGTTCCTCAGTAATAATATGAATCATCCTCAACAGTTTAGGCGGTCGAATCGTTTCTGTTTGACGTAATATTTCAGAATCAATATATGTTCTCGAATGATGAGGTCTCACTGGACATTGTTTTTTGTTGGCCTAATGCAGAATAATCTCACAAAATAACTAATGATTTTTGTTGAAAGGCTGCTTGTAAGATTTCGACTGAGGTATTGAAGTTAATTCTTTATGCAACTAGATGTTTGTATACTTAACTAACACTGCCACCAACCCCTCTTTTTTACATTCATTTTGTAAAGGAAAGACATATTTTGAATATTTTCCTGTGACAAGACAGCGAAAAGAATTAGTGTGTGCCTTATGCATAAATAATGTTCACTAGTACTGTAACAAATTAACATACTTTTCATCACTCCTCAACCATCTAGATATTTAGATATTTACCTCTGTAGCAGACACATGTAAATACGTAAGCCAAGTCGGCTGCTCATTAGAACGCATTTGATCCCCAATGCTAGTCTAACTGTGACAGGCAGTCACCAGCAAGTCAACCCATTTCCAAGCCTAACCTAAAGTAATTCTAAACCACATTACATATTTAGCTTATGTGTGAACTTAAAAATGCTAGGATTGTGATAATTAGGCTCATGTCTTCTACCTTAAATATTAGGTAAGTGTCAAAATACGAAACTCTCCAGTGAGACCTGAACCTGCTTTGTGTTTACTGGCCCTGTCTGAAGAATTTGGCTACCCACTCAAAGTTTCCTTGTCTGTTAGACACACCATCGATATTACAGTATGTGTGCCTCGTAACCAAGAAATGTACGGTATGGTCTCTACAGGATATTGCAACATTGAAATATTGATTACACTGGTCTACACTTGTTAAAACTTTTCTGTTTCAAAGATCAAATGCGCAATTTATTATTGGCTCTGATGTGTTGCATTCAAATATGACAATACAAACAAATGATTGGATACTGTTTCCAAGATATTTTTTTTTACATTTGACGTCAATGTAGATCGTATCTAGTAGAGATTTAATCAGAAATTTTAAACATAGGTCTTTTCCTATGCTTATGGATACTTTTCATGATAAAATTTCACCTGCCCTGTTGATGTAACACTTTAAGAAATATCGGTAGGGTTATATAAAAAAAAATTATTTTGACACAAATATGGAACGAATATCCTATTCGCAGATAAACGGCAGTATTTTGTGTATCTAGTCTGTAGACTGTGCAAGAGAACAAGAACCTTGAAATCGCGAGAAAGCTACCACTGATGTTGATCAAAAGCTGTGCACCCCAAAATTTGTTTTATGACTTCATATGTATCTTTCATATAGACTGCATGACTAACTTGCATTGCTGGCAAAACGTTGACATTATGCAGCAAAAGAAGATCAACGACTCGTCTCCGATCAGTGAATGAGCAGTCTCCTATCATCTGGATCATGAACTATGTTTAGGGTTGCCATCGATATTGCTACAGGCTGCAATGTCACCTTCCATGAACAAGAATAGGACCATATCCTTTTGACGCTCACAGAACATAGCAACCCTAACATCACGTGACAGGAGATTCCACTGCCGTTGTCCGTAGCCAAACAGCTCTGCCTTAGTTTTGAATAGTACAATATCCCTGACAAAGTCGATTAGTTCACCTTGTGTTATGAGGAGTAGTTCAGAGGATGAGGATGGGAGAAAATATGGGTCATGTGACAATGATGGTTCAGGGCCAGAAGGTTTATTCTCTTCTTCGTCCTCATCTGAGAATGACTACGGTGAATCTAGAATCGCCAGGACTTCTCTTTGATATACTGGACGTATAGCTGATGAAATTTTTGATAATGCACAGTCCATCTTTTCTTCTTTGTCACACCTTTTCCGTTGAGAGTAAAGGTAATCAGATATTCCACACTGTATTTGAACTGATATACACCAACAACTGGTTTATGTTATACATTCACAAACGATTATGCTCCATGGTACAAATAATTTCAGTGCAGTATTTACCCCTTAATTCTTAACTGTATTGATGCATAGTATTAAATAAATAATGTAGAACGCCTTCTGCCATTCTTTTTCAATAACAGATAATGTTAGATGGTGGCAGCGGTAACAACATAGGAGTTAAAGTATCAGAGTTGAAAATGGTTTTATATCAATTTACAAATCCGGAGAAAGTTTACTTTTCGAGGCCCTAAACGTGCTTTCAGCGCTTTGAAGGCTTTCGTCAAGCGTTTGGACTTAGCGAAAAAGAGGACGAAATTCAAGTAAATACCTTGATTTATTCCTTAGAAATTGATGCTGATGACATTATGTCTTCGTTAAACCTGATAGAGGAAGATCGAAAGAAGTGGAAGAGCGAGCGTGAGATATAGATTTGCGCGATATTTCTTTCCAAAGAGGAATGTAATTTTTAAAAAGGCAACATTTAATCAGAGCAAACAGAAAGAGGGTTAAACAGTGAAGACTTTTGTTACAGCTATATATGTGTTTGCAGATAATTGTAATTTCGGGCCACTATATGATGCACTAATCAGAGTTCGACTTGGAGTTGGACTGCGAGATTCAAAATTATCTTAAAATTGCAGTACTATACAAATATAACTCGAGAGTCTGCCCTTGGTCAAGCTCAACAAAATGAGGCTATGAAAAAGCAACAATCAGTTGTTGAGAACCTGGAGAACGAACGACTGAAATGCATGCAGTAAATTCGTCTTCGCTGAAATATGGGAGGCAGACACATAAAATCGCAACAGTTCAACAGAATAATGTCAGCAGAAAAGTTACATGAGATGCGGAAACAATGTGGATGATTTTCGAGAGCAATGGTCAGCAAAAGAAGTAGAATGCCACAAGTATAAGAACAGAGGACACTATGCAAAATGCTGCCTGTCAAAATCAGTAGTTCGCACAATATAATCGATAGCGGGACATGGATTTCTAGAAATTATTAGCACGAAGAAGGGTCATCCGTGGATAACGCATGTGAGATTGAACAACGCTTCACATTTATTCAGCCTTTCTCACTGTAGTTCCTGAGAGATTTTTTAGGAAAAAGTGGAGAACAACAACTATCAGAGTCTGATCGAAAAATGTATGAACCTAGAAACGCTGAACTTAAAGGGCTGGGAAAATGTACAAGTGGAATGGAATAAAACAATGCGTTCAGTGTACAAGATATATTGGTTGTAAAGAGCACTGAATCAGTTACTCTTGCGCAGGCTCGCAATTCATGTTCTCAAGACTTCTAAACAGATAAATATATCCCCCAAAAATGCCTCAGATAAAACTTCACAAAATGCAATCAAAACACTAACGATAAATCTATAGATTTAAATTAGGATTATCACGAGGAATCGCCAAAGTTGTTTAAAGATCTAGGGAAAACAAAATGGTTATATAACATAACTCTGAACCAAAATGCCAAACCTTATGCCTTATCAACCACAAGAAAGGATAATATCCATTTTATGAATAAAGTTCAAGAGGAACTAGATAGAATGGAAACAATGGGTGTTTATTCAAAAGTAGAAGAAGCCATTGAGTGGTGGTAGGTAATTGTTGTGGCTATGACACCAAACGGTACGGTAACAATTTGGAGATCTAATATACCTGAACGAATCAGTTCAAAGAGAGAATTGCCCACTACCATCAGTTGACGGATCTCTTGAAAAACTGTCAGCTGTAACGTTTTTCACCAAATTTGATGCAAGCTCAGGTTTTTGGCAGATATATCTGTCAGAAGATTCACGCCGCCTTACAACTTTCATTTCTCCTTTTGTTAAGTTTTTTTTTTAATTTCCGTCCATTAGGAATCAGTTATGTGCCTCATTTGTTTTCAGAAAAGGATGTCAAAATCTCTGGAATGATGTGGGGGAACACTCTGTAACATGGACGATGTTCTTGTTTTGGGGGAAACGCAGAAACAGTATGACGAATAACTAGAAATGGTCATGAAAGAAATTAAAAATGCGGGCGTGAATTTGAACACTGAAACGTTTAAATTTTCGAGACCATCTGTTAGGTTTGTTGACCATGTTGTTGGCAAAAATGGTTGCCGACCTGATGCAGGAAAAGTTAAAGCTATAACTAAAATGGAAACACCAAAATGGATAGCAGAGATACGACGATTTCTCGGTATGGCATATCAGCTTAGGCAAATTTAAACCCAATATATCGGACAAAACAAATCATTTCGTAAGCTTTTGTAAGGTAAAAACTCGTGGATCGTGGGGTCCAGAGCATGAACCAGCTTTTAGAGATATCAAGCAAGTAATTGTATCTTCATCAACATTAGCATGTTATGATCCAAACAGAGAAAAATAGTTGTATCTGCAGATGCGTCTTCATTTGGACTAGGTGCTGTGCTACGTCCAAAGCACGGTAGCACTCTGAGACCGGTGGTGTTCGCATAGCGAGGTATGTCAGAAACTTAAGTAACGCTATGTTCAAATAGAAAAGATGCCCTTGAAATCACTTGGGCTTGTGAACGCTTGAGTAGATATTTAATGGGTGACAGTTTAAACTTGAAACAAACCAAAAGTCATTAGTTCCACTAATGAACACAAAAAGCTTGGGAGATTTGCCTCCTAGAACTCATCGTTTTGGAACGCGTTTGTTTACTTCACCTTTTTTGTATAGTTCATATCACTGGTAAACATGTATGATCTGTTGATGTTCTATGTAGAGCACCTTTAAGTTATCACTCTGAGAGCGACAGAGAATTTCAGGCTGAAATTAACATCTATGTTGATTTCGTAGGTAGTAATTTGGCCCTGGTCTGAATATCAAAATGATTCGATTTGCTTACTTATACAATTCTGTAAAAAGTGGTGGCCAGAGAAATCTGCTATTGACGGAAAACTTCAATTGTACTGGTCAGTTAGGGTTGCATTTACAATTCAAAATAGCCTTTAAATGACAGGTACACGCTTGGTTGTACCAGAATCGGTATCCCGTCGTTAGCGCGCAGGTCAAAAGCGCGCCGAAAAATGCGCACCGAAAAAAAGTACGCACCGACAATTGTGCGCAAGCAAAAACTCGCCGTCAAAAGCGCGCAAGGCAAACATTCTTAAAGTCAATATGTCAAATAAAAAAAAATTCATACATATAAATAATTCATATTATAACAAATAATCGAGTATTTAAATAAGGTTTACTATTATTAAAATTAGTTACAATTTTTTTTATGTCTATCACTGTTCAAATTGCAACATTTTGTGCATAATCAATACAAACAAAGGCACAAAATAAAAATAAAAATTAAAATGAATTTCAGTTTATTATATCTACCACTTTCAAATTTTCACAAAATAAATTTTGTATTTATAGTTGTCTAGGCTTATACTGCGTAAAGGCGCATCTTGATGTCGGCTCACTGACAACAGTTATTCAAACTATTAGTTTATTTCTACTCAATATTAATCAATATTAAGAGTGTACACACTTTGATGTATGTTCAAACTTATTCAAACGTTTTGTTTATTTCTACTAAATATAAAGATTCTACACTCTTTGATGTCTGCTCACCAAAAAATGGCATATGGAGTTTATGCTGCGCGCTTTCGACGACGCGCATTTGACGGGCATATTTAGCTGCTATTATCGGCGCGCTTTTAACCAGCGCGCTAACGATGGTGTGCCACCAGAATCACTTAAAAAAGAAATCCATGAGAGAATGCACGATGATCACCAAAGCTTAATTAAGTGCCGAGAACACGCAAAACGTCAATTTGGTGGAAAGGACTAAGCAGTCAGCTAGAACACTTGGTAAAGTCTTGCCAAAATTGCATGGAAAACTCAAGAGATCAAGCTGGACTAATGATATGAAACACATTTCCATATCGACTTTGGCAATGAGTCGCTTCAGACTTGTTTGAACTGAATGGTCAGACATATCTCGTGGTGACTGACTACTTTCCACGACACATTGCAATAGCAAACTTCCAAGGCACATGTTCAAAAGCAATTGACACTCGTCTCAAATCAATCTTTACGCACCACGGTATACCAGAAGTATTGGTGTCAGATGATGGTCCGCAATACACATCCACAATTCTCAAATTATTGATTTAGACATATTATAAATAACCCAAAATATCCACAGCGAAATGTTCTGGCCGAAAGAGCTGTTTAAGCAATAAAAAGAATGCCTTAAAAAGCATACGATCCTTACATAGCTTTATTGGCATATCGCACAACAGCATTACCAAATGGATACAGCCCTGCCGAATTATTGATAGGAAGAAAATTACAAACTATTGTGCCAATGGCAGCATAACACTTACAAAAGAAATGCCCGGATTTAACGCTACTGGAGAAACTGGAAAACTATCAAGGTCAAACTCGAAAGAGAAAGTATGATCGTCGACATCGCGCCCGAAATATGAAAAACCTTCAGGTAGAAAATAAAGTATGGAATAAAGATATGTTCAATGGGAAAAATACTTTCACGGAAGTTTTTACTCCCTTTCCTAAATGTATTGTCTTGTATTTAATAAACAGTATAGAATGCATTCTGCAGTTATTTTTCTATCACAAATAACATTAGAGATCGGTTACGTAAACATGGACCGTCTACTGCATTCTGACCGGTGCTGTATCAAACAAAGTGACATCACGAACGTATGACATTTTGTAGAAACATGATTTTGTTGGTGTAATATGTTCCGTTTATTCAGAAGGACGCTTGTTCGTTGACTAATAGATTGTAAGAAAAGTATAATCTACTTTTAAACGATAATACTAATTCAACATTGTTTGACTATTGTGTTCGCACAGCAAATGAAAGACGCAACGTTTCTCAAAATTAACGAAATTATTCGTTCTTCTTTCAAACTAAGCAATTTCCACTGAAATAAAACTGTGAAAGAAATAATATCAAATTGGTAATGGTTTAATATTAAATTTCTGAAACTGTTTGAATAATGTCCGGCTTTGGAATAATGTCCAAAGCTCGCAAAAACTTAACATTATTCAACTCGTTTCATAAATTCAATGTTACATATTACCATTTGAGATCCTCTATTTATGATATAATGTACGAACGATAACTTTTTCGTCTCTGAGAAGAACTAAATAATCACTTAAAAACATTTCTGGTCTTCTTTAGTTTGAAGTTTTGAATGTTTAAGGTGAAATTTAATAATTTATGATCACTTAAGATTTTAATTTCTACTCTACAACATAATTTGACGTGGCTTGGTGTGCTTTCAAGAGTCTTGGGATGTATCACTCTCTTAAATGAGTACGTTTTGACTTCGGTCCGTTTTAACCTGTTACCCAATCAGATTGGGCGGAAAAGACTCTTTTTTAAAATTAATTGTTTTTAGTGTGAAATGTGAAATACAAGACTTAGGGCCTAGTACAAGTCATTGATAGGTGCCTATAAAGCTAGGCAGAGGCGTAGCGGGGAGGGGGAGGAGCAGGGGGGCACATATGTCCCCGGGCGCCAAGGTACAGGGGCGCCAAAATGAGGCATACAACGTTACATTATAATAAGTAAACAAGGGTAATAAATCGGTCACAAGAAAAATGTGATTAAACGGGGAGGGGGCTGGGGCGCCAATTTTATAGTTCGTCCCCGGGCGCAACATATCATAGCTACGCCACTGAAGCTAGGTAATGGAGAAAAACTTTTCAAGTGTGAAGTTTATAAGGAAATTTTATCTCACCGTTGACATCTGAAGATGTACTCGAGAATTCACACTGGAGATAAGATATTTAAGTGTGAAGTATGTCATGACATGTTTAGTCAGAGTCATTATTTGAAAAAGCATATGAGAATACATGCTAAAGAAAAACCATGTAAGTGTGAAGTCTGCGGGAAAGTGTTTAGTCAGAGGGGAAGCCTGAAGATACACATGAGAATACATACTGGAGAAAAACCATTTAAATGTGAAGAATGTGATTCAACGTTTAGTAGGGGTGATCACCTGAAGCAACACATGAGGATACATTCGGGAGAAAAACCATTTAAATGTTTAGTATGTGACGAAAAATTTAGCCAGAGTGGACATCTCAAATGGCACATGAGAACACATTCTGGAGAAAAACCATACAAATGTGAAGTTTGTAGCACAGGGTTTAGCAGGAATGGAAATCTAAAGATGCACATGATGATACATACAGGGGAAAGACCATATAAAACATTTAAATGTGAAATATGTGATAGAACATTTAGTCAGATTGGAAATCTGAAACTACACATGATGATACATGCTGGAGGAAAGCCCTTGAAGTGTAACATGTGTGATGAAAGGTTTTCTCACAGTGGACATCTGAAGACACACATAATGATTCATACTGGAGAAAAACCATTTAAATGTGAAGCATGTAATAAAAAGTTTTGTCGAAGCGAACAGCTAAAGTTGCACAGAAGGATTCATACTGGAGAAAAACTATGTAAGTGTGAAGTATGTGGTGCCAAGTTCAATAGAGTTGGAAATCTAAATGTACACATGAGGATACATACAGGGGAAAAACCATTTCATTGTGGAATATGTAATAAAACATTTAGTCAGAATGGAAATCTAAAACTGCACCTGAGGATACACACTGGGGAAAGACCATTTAAGTGTGAAATATGTGATGAAAGATTTTCTCGCAATGGATATCTTAAGTTGCACATATTGAGTCATACTGGTGAAAAGCCATTTAAGTGTGATGTCTGTAATCAAATGTTTTCTCAGAGTGGACAGTTGAATGTGCACCACAGAAGGAATCATATTGGAGAAGAAACATGTAAGTGTGAAGTATGTGGTGCAGGTTTTAGTAGAAGTAGAAATCTAAAGGTACACATGAGGATACATACAGGGGAAAAAAAGATTTAAGTTTGGAATATGTTTTGAAACATTTAGAGAAAATGGATGTCTGTGTACATGAGGATAAACTATGGAAGAAAACTATTTAAGCAAAATTTTTCACCGACTCAATTTTAAACAATATTCACATGTTTAAGCCAATATCCTCCATGGGGTACTGGATAATTGGGCCCAAAGGCAATTCAGCCTAAGGCAGTTCGACCCAATTTGGACCGAAAATATGAAAAATTCACCTCTACTTACCAATACAATTGACAATCGAATAAAATACCCAGTACAATATATATATATATATATATATATATATATATATATATATATATATATATATATATATATATACATCTATGTGTGCATGTGTGTGATTCAACTAAAACAATATATTCTTGGAATATTAATTTAGGAATGTATTCTTTATTTCAACAAATTCATTTTCTGTTTAAAAAAAAAAAAAAGAGTTAACTACTGAATCAGAAAAAGTTCTATGTGGTATATGCTATGTGTTATCTTTAATTCTATGTGGTATATGCTATGTGTTATCTTTAATTCTGTGTGATATATGCTATATGTACTATCCTTAATTGTATGTGATATATGCTATGTGTTATCTTTAATTCTATGTGGTTTATGCTATGTGTCTTTTCTTTAATTCTATGTGGTATATGCTATGTGTAATATCCTAAATTGTATGTGATATATGCTATGTGTTATCTTTAATTCTATGTGGTGTATGCTATGTGTCTTATCTTTAATTCTGTGTGGTATATGCTATGTGTAATATCCTAAATTGTATGTGATATATGCAATGTGTTATCTTTAATTCTATGTGGTATATGCTATGTGTTATCTTTAATTATATGTGGTATGCTATGTGTATTATCTTTACTGTATGTGGTATATATATATATATATATATATATATATATATATATATATATATATATATATATTACATGGCGGCCAGTATTATTGGTGGAGGAAGAACATGGGAGACCCCCCGGAAAGAACCACCGACCCACAAGAAGCTACTGGCAAGCTTTCTCACATAACTACATTAGCCGAATCTTCAACTCGAACCCACGTAGACAGAGGTGAGATGGTAATGATCTGTAACGGAAAGCGCTTTAGACTACTCGGCCACTCGAGGCTCCTAATTCGACGTCATGTTTCAACAATAACTATAGTTCTAGGTAGGTGTATGCTAATATAAGGAACTAAAGGGCTGGTATCTTGTTTAATAAATCAAGGACACAATAAATAATAATGTTCAACATTATTATTACGACCACACGGAGTTAATAAAATTAGTCTATAATGGACACATTGGGCTATATTGGCTGTTTACGTGTAGTGTGTTGAATCTTATGGCGACGTTTGCAAAAAGCAAAATACAGTATCTCGATAATTAGAATGGATAAACATTCTTTAAAAACCAATAGTTTGCAAGCATGTTGGAGTTCTTACCAATTAACCTTCTCCAATCACAGTACTCAGTAGTTAGCTGCCATTTTGTTGAAAACTAAGTCCAGGAGCAAGAGAAACCCATTCAAAAAATGTGACGTTATCGTAGAAATTAACGTTAAAGCAAAGAAATATCTAACATCAAATTATTGTTGCATTATGTACTCAAACCGTGTATATATTAATAAGTCATATTTTTATATCAAAGAAAATGCATTATATTCAGAAAAGGCATCTTTACTCAAATGCATGAAGTTTCAAAATGTATACTTTGCGCCCCAAAAGAGACACTTTCACGCTATGCGGTGAAGATCGCATACATACATACACACACGCACGCACGCGCACACACACACACACACACACACACACACACACACACACATACATACATACATACATACATACATACATACATGAGCACCCAATCAGCAATGCCGACAGTTAATTAACTGAGTACACAAAAGGTGAAAATAAAATGAATAACAATTTAATGCAATTCAATAGACAAATGATAATAATTACCCAATTATATTTATTCCTCTCGACCAAGTGATAGTCTATTGCAACATTTAATTTATAATGAGGTAGCTTTTCCACCTGTCACGGTTTTCTATTCATCTGCGTCTCACCTATCTCGCCAATTCCTTCTCTCCTCCCGTCTTCTCTGTTACCTTCTCTTCCTTAACTGCTCCTTCTCCAATTTCTCCTCATCGACACCTTTTCCTACTAGCCTTTGATTCACAATCGACTTTTTCCACATGTCTGTATTCATTCTCTTTACTACGGGTACCAATCTAAACTATACCGGAAGTCTATACCCTAAAAGCTTCTTTTACGATCCGGGTCTCATTTTCATGACAAGATTTCACTAATAATTATTATTTTGTTTAATAAAACGATTATATTTGCCACAAATTAATGTTGAATATTTGAACTATGTATATATTTATTGTATGTTTAATTTTTGACCATGACTGTTGATTGTAATAGTCATCTTGAAGCAAGATATATAAACAACTAATTTTTGTCTATGACCGTAGATTATATTTTAAGCTAATGCAATATAATTAGGTTGCATATCTGGATTCAAGTTTAACAACCAGAATTTGCCTCTCTACAGTTAGGGTAATTGTTCATTGGATGAGTGAGTCAGGTGGGATCTGGTGAGTAATACATCAGGTGCGTACTGTTGCTACATACTTTAGGTGACTGATGTGACGAAGAAACGTAATAAAGTCGTTACAATGTTTATAAGTTGTAAGAAGTCAATACCTATTAAATCATCTGTTCATTCTGCAGAAGTATGTAATGTTGTGTTTAGATCTAATTTGAACAGGACCATTTATTTAAATTAGTTATTGGCATTGCAAAGTTCTTTTGTAATGTTTTGGACTAAGTACAATGTTAAGATTATTATGGATTCATTCAAAGTTGTAATCGACCAAAACTCTCGGCACTTCAGCAGATTCATCCTATTGGTCCGTCAGCATGTTCAAGACCTGGAATTCAGTGCGAGCACTATTATTTTCGTCTTATGATTTAACACATATGAATTGCTGGAATTTAATTCACATTACATTAAGTTCATCTTAAATTGGCATTCTTATTATCACATAGTTAAATAAATTATTTGTTACGTTTTACAAGAATGGTTTGTTTAGGTTATTTGTGTTGCTACATTTAAGAATACTGAGTCATAAGAAGGTTTGAGAGCGATTCCGGGATACGAATTTCGTTATAGCATTTCAAAGAACTTTGCTTTTTTAAATTTAAATTAACTGTGTTCAGGAATTGTCTTGGTCCTTGTTATTTCAGTTTCATCTACGTGAGAAATCTTTAGGAACCAATATCAGCTAATGTGAAGAATTTGACTCGAAATCCTTCACAAGAACGGCTAGAGTATTTAAAGAAGACGATGTCTTGGAGCTTTCTCGATATTACTCTGTTTGGAAGTAAATTATCGTTGGCAAAATAGAAAATAAACAGAATTATGTTACAGTAATTTGTGGAATGAAATTGTTTGATAAAGTGTTTGTGGTTTGATTAGTAGGTCCTTATTTAACACTGAAACAAATTAAATGTAACGAATTGCACTAAAGCACAAGTGGAAACACAGTTATGAAAACTTCAGCTTCTGAAACAAAGATGGAAATCCGAAATCCGAAATAGAAAGTGAGACAGAGAACAAGGAAGGAAAGAAGAGAAGAGAAGAGAAGAGAAAGGAAAGGAAGGGAAGGGAAAGGAAGGGAAGGGAAGAGATGAGACGAGAAGTGACAAGAAAGGAAAAGAAGGGAAGGGTAGGGACGGGAAGAGAAGAGTATTTGTGGAGTGAAATTGTTTGATAAAGTGTTTGTGGTTTGATTAGTAGGTCCTTATTTAACACTGAAACAAAATTAAATGTAACGAATTGCACTAAAACTCAAGTGGAAACACAGTTATGAAAACTTCAGCTTCTCAAACAAAGATGGAAATCCGAAATAGAAAGTGAGAGAGAGAACAAGGAAGAAGAGAAGAGAAGAGAAGAGAAGAGAAGAGAAGAGAAGAGAAGGGAAGGGAAGGGAAGGGAAGGGAAGAGATGAGAAGAGAAGTGAAGAGAAGGGAAAAGAAGGGAAGGGTAGGGACGGGAAGAGAAGAGTATTTGTGGAGTGAAATTATTTGATAAAGTGTTTGTGGTTTGATTAGTAGGTCCATATTTAGAGAAGAGAAGAGAAGTTTACCCGTGCCTATTGTAGCGGCAATTTCATTGCTCGTTTAGGATGTTAATTTACTACTAGGCAATGACCCAAATGAAAATAAATGTATGGTTAATCCCCATATAACTGTCAACGTTGTGTGAATGTAAAGGATCCTTGATTTACACTATGCTTCAGAGCTGGGGCTATGGCAGAAAAATGCTATTAATAATGAAATTGATCCGGAAATCATTCCTTTAGTTGAAACATTTATTGGTCAGTCTTGTTATGAGGTCACCTTAGCTTTTTAAACACTTTTTGCGTTGCCAAATCTGTTTTTATCTGACCCAGGGTAATACTAGTATTTAAGTTTGGACATCAAGTTATACATAAATTAGTTATCCAACAGTTTAAATCTTCCGGCTATTACCCTGGAAGTTTTTTGCATTTCTGCAATGTTTTTTGAAATTGTTACTTCTATAACCTGAATATTTAAATTATTTGTTACGTTTGGCTTCTTTCTATTACTTAATTTCAGACTATGGATTAGAGACATTAGAATAGAATTATATTAATGCGTATCTAACCACACCTTTGGTAAGTGTCAGAGTGATGTCCAAATGGAATATTATGTAATTTATTCTGGCAAATTACAACTTTGGAAGTAAGGTTGGGAAAGCTATGTCATGTTTTAGTTGGTTAATAAAATATGCTACTGTATTTAGTACATGTGTTCCTCGGTAATAATATGAATCATCCTAAACAGTTTAGGCGGTCGAATCGTTTCTGTTTGACGTAATATTTCAGAATCAATATATGTTCTCGAATGATGAGGTCTCACTGGTCATTTTTTTTTTGTTGGCCTAATGCAGAATAATCTCACAAAATAACTAATGATTTTTGTTGAAAGGTTGCTTGTAAGATTTCGACTGAGGTATTGAAGTTCATTCTTTATGCAACTAGCGGTTTGTATACTTAACTAACACTGCCACCAACCCCTCTTTTTTACATTCATTTTGTACAGGAAAGACATATTTTGAATATTTTCCTGTGACAAGACAGCGAAAAGAATTAGTGTGTGCCTTATGCATAAATAATGTTCACTAGTACTGTAACAAATTAACATACTTTTCATCACCCCTCAACCATCTAGATATTTAGATATTTACCTCTGTAGCAGACACATGTAAATGCGTAAGCCAAGTCGGCTGCTCATTAGAACGCATTTGATCCCCATTGCTAGTCTAACTGTGACAGGCAGTCTCCAGCAAGTCAACCAATTTCCAAGCCTAACCCAAAGTAATTCTAAACCACATTACATATTTAGCTTATGTGTGAACTTAAAAATGCTAGGATTGTGATAATTAGGCTCATGTCTTCTACCTTAAATATTAGGTAAGTGTCAAAATACGAAACTATCCAGTGAGACCTGAACCTGCATTGTGTTTACTGGCCCTGTCTGAAGAATTTGGCTACCCACTCAAAGTTTCCTTGTCTGTTAGACACACCATCAATATTACAGTATGTGTGCCTCGTAACCAAGAAATGTACGGTATGGTCTCTACAGGATATTGCAACATTGAAATATTGATTACACTTGTCTACACTTGTTAAAATTTTTCTGTTTCAAAGATCAAATGCGCAATTTATTATTGGCTCTGATGTGTTGCATTCAAATATGACAATACAAACAAATGATTAGATACTGTTTCCAAGATATTTTTTTTTTTACATTTGACGTCAATGTAGATCGTATCTAGTAGAGATTTTTCATGATAAAATTTCACCTGCACTGTTGATGTAACACTTTAAGAAATATCAGTAGGGTTATATAAATAAATTTTATTATGACACAAATATTGCAGATAAACGGCAGTATTTTGTGTATCTAGTCTGTAGACTGTGCAAGAGAACAAGAACCTTGAAATCGCGAGAAAGCTACCACTGATGTTGATCAAAAGCTATGCACCCCAAACATTTTTTTTATGACTTCATATGTATCTTTAATATAGACTGCATGACTAACTTGCATTGCTGGCAAAACGTTGACATTATGCAGCAAAAGAAGATCCACGACTCGTCTCCGATCAATGAATGAGCAGTCTCCTATCATCTGGATCATGAACTATGTTTAGGGTTGCCATCGATATTGCTACAGGCTGCAATGTCACCTTCCATGGACAAGGATAGGACAATATCCTTTTGACGCTCACAGAACATAGCTACCCTAACATCACATGACAGGAGATTCCACTGCCGTCGTCCGTAGCCAAACAGCTCTGTCTTAGATTTGAATAGTACAAAGTCCCTGACAAAGTCGAGGAGTAGTTCAGAGGATGAGGATGGGAGAAAATATGGGTCATGTGACTATGATGGTTCAGGACCAGAAAGTTTATCCTCTTCTTCGTCCTCATCTGAGAATGACTACGGTGAATCTAGAATCGAAAGGCCTTCTCTTTGATATACTGGACGTATAGCTGATGAAATATTTACATCATCGTAATCAAAGCAGAAATTATTTGCATTTTTCACACAAGTACGTGGCATCTTTGTTGGCTTTGGCTAAAAAGAAATGTGTCTCTTTGCAAAATTAAACACTGACAAATAAAAAAAATACGACACTGTATGATTTCTAGAGTTGATATAGGGCAATTTATTCCGCAGAAGGATGTAAGCTTAGTTACAGTTGCATCATCCATGACTTCTAGAATGACATGATGCAATTTATATCGTGTGTGACGCAATACAGCTTCAGACTGCATGGTTCTTAGTTATGTATGACAAGCAAGTATTATCCAAACCCAATCATAGATTTACTCATAGATCCAGTCAAAGATGTATTTTAGTCATATCTGGTTTAAACTGCGGTACATTCCCTTTATTCACCGCCATTCCCAAGTCAACGGTCGTATATATTGACCCAGCATTATATAAATAAATCTAGGGTTCAGTATCAGGAGCATTATTAATAGATTATGTAAATATGTTTATTTGGGTCAAAGGTTTTGGAATTTCATACGTGAATGATGCACAATCCAGGTTATTGTTTTGTAATCATCAGGTACTTACTAGAAGGTAATTTTCGATTAGGGAATGTTTGATTTAGACAATGATAGATATGAACAGATGTCAAACAGAGATGATTGGGGATTTAATTCGCACTAAAATTAGTTATTTTCACTCATTTTCACTTTGTATTCTAGAAAAATAGATTTTTTGTTACATTTCACAAAGATTGCTGTCTTTCACTCTTTCCTGTTAATTATTTTAAGAACATAGACTCACAATAATTCATTATATTGTACGTTCCGTTGACAGTAAAGGTAATCAGATATTCCACACTGTATTTGAACTGATATACACCAACAACTGGTTTATGTTATACATTCACAAATGATTATGCTCCATGGGACAAATAATTTCAGTGCAGTATTTACCCCTTCCTTCATAACTGTATTGATGCATTGTATTAAATAAATAATGTAGAACGCCTTCTGCCATTCTTCTTCAATAACAGATAATGTTAGATGGTGGCAGCGGTAACAACACAGGAGTGAAAGTATCAGAGTTGAAAATGGTTTTATATCAATTTACAAATCCGGAGAAAGTTTACTTTTCCAGGCCCTAAACGTGTTTTCAGGCGCGTTGAAGGCTTTCGTCAAGCGTTTGGACTTAGCGAAAAAGAGGACGAAATTCAAATAAATACCTTGATTTATTCCTTAGGAAATGATGCTGATGACATTATGCCTTCGTTAAACCTGATAGAGGAAGATCAAAAGAAGTGGAAGAGCGAGCGTGAGAGATAGATTCGCGCGATATTTATTTCCAAAGAGGAATGTAGTTTTGAAAAAGGCAACATTTAATCAGAGCAAACAGAAAGAGGGTTAAACAGTGAAGACTTTTGTTACAGCTATATATGTGTTTGCAGATAATTGTAATTTCGGGCCACTATATGATGCACTAATCAGAGATCGACTTGGAGTTGGACTGCGAGATTCAAAATTATCTTAAAATTGCAGTACGATGCAAATATAACTCGAGAGTCTGCCGTTGGTCAAGCCCGACAGAAAGAGGCTGTGAAAAAGCAATAATCAGTTATCGAGCAACTGGATAACGAACGACTGAAATGCGTGCAGGAAATTCGTCTTCGCTGAAATATGGGAAGCAGACACATGAAATCGCAACAGTTCGACAGAATAATGTCAGCAGAAAAGTTACATGAGATGCGGAAACAATGTGGATGATTTTCGAGAGCAATGGTCAGCAAAAGAAGTAGAATGCCACAAGTATTAGAAAAGAGGACACTATGCAAAATGCTGTCTGTCAAAATCAGTAGTTCGCACAATATAATCGATAGCGGGACCTGGATTTCTAGAAACTGTAAGCACGAAGAAGGGTCATCCTCAAATAACGCTCGTGAGATTGAACAACGCTTCACATTTATTCAGCCGATCTGACTAGTTCCTGAGAGGGTTTTAGGAAAAATTGGAGAACAACAACTATCAAAGTCTGGTCGAAAAATGTATGAACCTATAAATGCTGAACTTAAAGTGCTGGGAAAATGGACAAGTTGAATGGAATAAAACAATGCGTTCAGTGTACAAAATATATTGGTTGTAAAGAGCACTGTATCAGTCACTCCTACGCAGGTTCGCAATTCATGTTCTCAAGACTTCTAAACAGATAAATATATCCCCCAAAAATGCCTCAGATAAAACTTCACAAAATGCAATCAAAACACTAACGATAAATCTATAGATTTAAATTAGGATTATCACGAGGAATTGCCAAAGTAGTTTAAAGGTCTAGGGAAAACAAAATGGTTATATAACATAACTCTGAACCAAAATGCCAAACCTTATGCCTTATCAACCACAAGAAAGGATCATATCCATTTTATGAATAAAGTTCAAGAGTAACTGGATAGAATGGAAACAATGGGTGTTTATTCAAAAGTAGAAGAAGCCATTAAGTGGTGGTATATAATGTTTGTCGCTATGACACCAAATGGTACGGTAAGAATTTGGAAATCTAACATAAATGAATGAATCAGTTAAAAAAGAGAATTGCCCACTACCATCAGCTGACGGATCTCTTGAAAAACTGTCAGTTGCAACGTTTTTCACCAAATTTGATGCAAGCTCAGGCTTTTGGCAGATATATCTGTCAGAAGATTCACGCCGCCTTATAACTTTCATTTCTCCTTTTGGTTAGTTTTTTTTTTTAAATTTCGGTCCATTAGGAATCAGTTATGTGCCTCATTTGTTTTCAGAAAAGTATGTCAAAATCTCTGGAACGATGTGGGGGAACACTCTGTAACATGGACGATGTTCTTGTTTTGGGGGGAACGCAGAAACAGTATGACGAAGAACTAGAAATGGTCATGAAATCAATTAAAAATGCCGGAGTGACTTTGAACACTGAAACGTTTAAATTTTCGAGACCATCTATTAGGTTTCTTGACCATGTTCGCAAAAATGGTTGCCGACCTGATCCAGGAAAGTTAAAACTATAACTGAAATGGAAACACCAAAATGCATAACAGAGATACGACGATATTTTGGTATGGCAGATCAGCCTGGCAAATTTAGTCCCAATTTATCAGACAAATCAAATCATTCCATAAGCTTTTGTAAGGTAAAATCACGTGGATCGTGGGGTCCAGATCACGAACAAGCTTTTAGAGATATCAAGCAAGGAATTGTATATTCACCAACTTTAGCATGTTATGATCCAAACAGAGAAATTGTTGTATCTGCAGATGCGTCTTTATTTGGACTAGATGCTGTGCTACGTCCGAAGCACGGTAGCACTCTGAAACCAGTGGTGTTCCCATCGCGAGGTATATCAGAAACTAAGCAACGCAATGTTCAAAGAGAATAAGAGGCCCTTGAAATCATTAGGGCTTGTGAACGCTTCAGTAGCTATTTAATGGTTGACAGTTTAAACTTGAAACAAGCCAAACGTCATTAGTACCACTAATGAACACAAAACGCTTGAGAGATTTGCCCCCTGGAACTCATTGTTTTGGAATGCGCTTGTTTACTTCAACTTTTGTATAGTTCATATTACTGGGAAAAATATATGAACTGCGCATGCTCTATCAAGAGCACCTTTAAGTTATCACTCTGAGAGCGACAGAGAATTTCAGGCTGAAATCATCTATGTTGATTTCGTAGGTAGTAATTTGGTCTTGGTCTGAATATCGAAATGATTCGATTTGCTTACTTATACAATTCTGTGAAAAGTGGTGGCCAGAGAAATCTGCTATTGACGGAAAACTTCACTCGCACTGGTCAGTTAGGGGTGCATTTACAATTAATAATAATAATAATAATAATAATAATAATAATAATAATAAGGACTTTGTATAGCGCCTAATCTTTCAAAGCTCTAAGCGCTTTACACCATCAATAATGATATGACTACACTACAAAACAACAAATGACAAAAACAATGAAATTGGAAAACATAAAAATAAACAAAAAAATATGCTGAAAACATATAAGATACAAAACACGATTAGGTCGCTAAGTTTGTCATTGCAGTCGAAACAGTTGAGTATTGAGAGCACTCTTAAAAGGGACCACTGTATCTTTGTGTCTAATTTCAATGGGCAATTTCTTCCACGTCGCCGGGCCCTGGTGTGCAAACGAACGTTGTCCATATGACTTTGTTTTCACCTTGGGAACAATGAGTATACGATTATCAGAAGAAGAGCGTAGGATCTAGCTGGTGGATACACATGGGTGAGGCTGGATAGGTATGTTGGACTGCAGTCTGTCATTGAAATATAGTACAGAGAACAAACTTTGTGTTTGAATCTGTATCGAATTGGTAACCAGTGTAGGGTACAGAGCAGTGGTGAGGTGTGCTCTGATCGATGTACTCTAAAGATGATCCGTGCAGCTGTGTTTTGAACTTTTTGAAGTTTCTGGAGTAAATATTGTGATGAACCAAACAGAATTGAGTTACAATAGTCCAGTCTTGAAAGTACTAATGAACACACAAGTGTTTTTGCGGCATCAACTGAAAGATATTTACGAATGGAACTGATGAGTCTCAATTCAAGATATGCAGCCCTACAGGTGTTCATGACATGTTGGTGCAATGTGAGAGTACTGTCTAGAGTAACACCTAGATTCCGTACCGACTGTGAGAATTTAATGTTGGTGTTGCTGATATTATTGTCTGAGGTAAAGGATGTGAATGAGAAATTCTTTGTGTTGGGATCATAATAGGCTCAGTTTTATCATCATTCATCTGCAGCTTGTTACATGTCATCCATCATTTCACATCCGAAATGCACTTCTCTACTCCATGGATGGTAGCATCAACTTCATTTGGGTGGCTAGACTTGTATATTTGGGTATAATCAGCGTACAATTGGTGCGACACTGGGTGATGATTTATGACACTTGAGAACAACTGAGTATACATAATGAAGAGAACAGGTCCAAGAACAGATCCCTGTGGAACACCACAACATACGTCAACTGGGCTGGAGTGTATTCCATTTGCAGATATAATTTGTGTCCTGTTGACTAAGTAGGACTTGAACCACTATAAAGCTATATTCTGAATGCCAAATACATGCTGGAGACGGTGAAGTAATATATCATAGTCTGTTGTGTCAAATGCTGCAGATAAATCCAGGAGAGTGAGGACTGTAATCCTTCCACTATACAAAGCAGATAGAATGTCACTAAATACTTTCAGAAGAGTAGTTTCCGTACTGTGGCAAGGGCGATATGCAGACTGTACATTGCTAAAAAGACTGTTTGATTTCAAATGAGATACAAGTTGAGTTAGAACATCCTTTTCTAAGATTTTTTATATGAAAGGGAGATTAGACACTGGGCGGTAGTTCTTTAAATCGCTATGGTCCAGTGTTGGTTTCTTCAGCATTGGCTTTACGATAGCAGTTTTGAAAAATGATGGGAATTCCCCTGATGACAGAGAGATATTAATAACATCAGTTAGTGAAAGCAATATTGGGTCTAAGCACTCAAGCAGCAGTGATGTCGGAATTGGATCAAGTTCACAAGACTTTGGTCCACTTTTCATCACGATTGTCCGTACCAAATTTTTTAGAAATAGGTTCAAATGCTCCTAACGGTTGTCGCTGAAATTCTGCGTCATATAGTGACGAATCAGTTGAAAATGTGCTGTCAAGCGAATCTCTAATGGTTTGAACTTTATCATTGAAGAAATTTGCAAATTGGTCTGGTAGGTGTAGTGGAGAGAAGGTTATTGGAAGTAGTGTACATTTGTTCCTTGACATTATTTTGTTTGTTATCTTGAAGAGCTCTTTTCAATTCAAAATAGCCTTTAAATGAAAGGTACACGCCTGGTCGTACCAGAATCACTTAAAAAAGAAATCCATGAGAGAATGCACGATGATCACCAAAGCTTATATAAATGCCGAGAACACGCAAAACGTCAATTTGGTGGAAAGGACTAAGCAGTCGGCTAGAACACTTGTTAAAGTCTTGCCAAAACTGCATGGAAAACTCAAGAGATCAAAGTAGTATATGGAGGCACTCTAGCCTCAATGGGAAATCCAGTCAAAAAGGGCTTGGGCACATCTAGCCTCAAGGGGAATTTAACATGGGGAAATGTAACATGGAGAGAATGGGGAATTGAACATAGTGACAAGGATTGGGTCACTTTAGTGTCATTGGGACCTTAACGTTAAAAATGGGTTTATCAGAATTAGTGTTAATGGGAATTTAAAATGGGTTTATCAGAATTAGTGTTAATGGGAATTTAACATGGGAATGTCACCTGGAGTTCGAAGGGAATTGAACATTGGTGACTCCATTGTGTTTATAGGGTCAAAACTATTGATAGGGTAAAATGTACGTGTACGGACAAAGGGCTTATAGGGACAAACATAGATATACATAAAGAAACAAATACACATCGAAACACACAGAAAAGAGGGCAGAGATTTTCTAAATAAATATCCACAGATAATAAAAGTCTACGATATGAGTTCAAAACATTTATTCAAGTATATACATGGGCTCTCTGGCCTGTGCTTTAATCTAAGCACTATCCATTTAAAACATTCAAATATGGACATGGAACGAATCTATTCACATGTTATCTATTTCTTGGATCTAGAAAAAATACTTTTAAAATTAAAGTTTATGCCTTCAAAAAAGACCCTACATTACATACAACACATAAGCATTTAATATAAGAATGACACTTTTCATACAACAATTAATATTCATTTTTAAGAAAAAAGCTAGACCAAAACAAGTAACAAACAATCAAATAGGAGAAAGTTCATGCTGCTTTCTATATCCGTCATACACATTGTTTAAAATCTGGTCAGCTATCGCTTGTGTCCTAGTGTAAATGTTTCCCATTACGTACCCCTTTTCATTCGTAAATCTGCTTGAGTCTTACGCTCGATACTTGGTGTGTGAAATGATTCATCCTTCTCGCTTGGCAGTGTTAGTCACAATGAACTATTGGTCTTGGACGATGTCCCTTTTTATATGCTGCCCAATCTCGACGTGACCATACGGTAGAGTGAAGTGATTGGGAAGTCGTACTCTTTTTTAGTACACGATTTGATAGACTTTTTCCAAAGGTCGGCTAACGATTTGGTGTGTGGGTAAACGGACAATCTTGTGCGGCTCGTGGGTGGTCACTTTAAACGTTTCATCCTGTCCATTCTGTAAGGCTTCTTGAAGCACGTCAAAGTTCACCACTCGACTGGTGCGATAATTGAGAGTCAATCCTGTCACTTTACATTCGTAATTTTTAGGACCGCCACTTGCAAAACATAGAATCTTGTCGTCGGGATGTTCATCGGTCCAGGCTCCTAAACGGTCTCCTTCGATAACAGGGTTACACTGGTTCGGTTGGTGAATGTAGATGCAACTATCCGTGTCAAAATACAGCACACGATCTCCTAGGAGTTCTAACACTTCGTAGAATTTTAAGCGAGCATGGGCTGTCACGTAAGCCGCAATGATGACATTTCCAAATTTGTCGGCTTCTACAAAGTCTAGTTCTTCTTCGTAATTGACTAAGATCAAGTCCTCACGAATGACGTCAACGTGTTTGATGACTTTGGTTTTGTCGTGAATCATCTGGAAGTAGCGAGAAGGTTCAGACAAATACTCCGTCTTGGGTAAAGACGGTCGTTGTGCCATTTTACCCCACAAGCAATTTAACATCACTTTGGCAAACGATCGCCTTCCTTCGTTTTTCTCGATGTGGTCTAAAGTGATACCTTCCTGCTCCCTATATTTTTCTTTGAATTTCTTTTGGTCTTCGGGAGTGTGACACCAGGAAGGATAGCCACTAGCTTCTTGTTTTAGTTTTAAAAAGGCATCCACATAGTCTGCAAAAATACCTTTCTGTGTCTCGTCGCTCTTGCAGTATTGTTGTGTCTTGGGAAAGTGATAAATTTCGTACACTTCTAACAGTTGGTATCCCAGGTCCAGAGCTTTAAACAATTCCACGCTAACCCACGTTCCTGTCAAGGCACGTTCTTCCTGGCTATGCTGACAAGGTTGGTCTTGGATGCACATTTCGGCACAAGTGCGACACAAAGGAAACATCAGTTTTCCTTGGTAATGGTGAGGTAAAACGGGATGGTACAAGTCTGTGGGAGGTAAGACTTTGCACTTGATTAATCCTTCGTACTGACGAATGTGGTCCAGGTCAATGTGTTCTGTCATCAATTCTGGATGCCCTACGGGAAAGTGACAATATTTGCACACGTAAGGATACAGCGAACACACGTCCAAGTATTTGATTTCTTCTCCCTTGTCCTCGTCCGCTTGGTACAGCAAACAAGTGGCATTCGTCCGTCCTCCGTACAAACTATCCCGAGGGTTCAATGGGTCCACCAACTTGTAACTTTCTACGATGCGGTTAAACTCGGGATCGGTTTTCAAACGCTGATCGTACTCGTGTTCCCACATTTCCACCACCTGGTATCCTTGCTGTTCTAACTTCAAACGTCGTTGACAAGTTGTCTGGTACAAATCTTCCATAGTCCGTTGTAAAAACTGATTTTTGGTGTCACGCTGAGGGTAGCACATAGGACATCCGTGAAATAAGCATCCGTTAAACTCGTACACGATTTGAGTGTTTTCTTAGTCCCAACCATCCATCGAATACCGTCCGATGGTCTTTTCGCCTCCTCCTTTGCGGGCGTGTTGGATCCGTTTGTTTTCCTTGTCACACAAATAATGGAACCAGCATAGGGCTTTGACCGAGTATTGACGTTTTACAAAGTTCGTCGTTTGAGGACTGATGACAGCCAGTGTGTTTTCGGGCATGAATCGATGGCGGTACACTAAAGAACACGCTTTGGCTATGGTACAAGCTTCTTTCAAAGGATCGATCCCTCCATGCTCCATGAAGAATTCTCGAAATTTTCCACAACAACGTCGTAAAATGTCCACGTGAGATCGACAATACTTTAACATTTCTTCTTGAAAGTCAAAGCGGTCCGAGACGTGAGTCTGGTACCAAGCGAAGAAAGCTTCTCGTTGTTCGGTACGCATGTTGTCGGGGTCGTAATAGTGAGCCTCGGGCAAATGGGGTAGAACGGTATGTGGATTGGCTTCGGTATTGAAAAAGTGTGGAAAATAACCTTTAGCCATTTCTGGCATACCAAACGTTTTAGGCATGCGACTCAATGGCATGGCCAAGTAACTCATCGAATCTTTAAACTGCACTTGACCTACTTGCACGTAAATGATTTGGCTCCGTTCAAAGTCACTTTAGGACGTTCGGTACTTTGTTCCGTATAGTATCTGAACAGAAATTGCCCATCGTATCCTGAGAAATTGTGAGCCATTACCGTGGCATGGCGATGACAATCTCCGTAACGTTCTATGTCTTCTGGACTCCACGTCTCGTCGATGGGGTTTAAGATAAATTGGGCAAAATTGACCAAGGTGTTTGACCCTCGAAATATTTTTTCACGTCCTCCAGGAATCTTGCTACAGTGAGGGCAATGACTAAAGATGGGCTCTTGGATACACTGCTCGCACGCTCGATGAGCCACGCAGAAATTGGGAATGTGAATACCGGTCTCTTGCATGCATTCGAAATCAAAAAAGATAAAATTTCCTTTCTTCTGGGTATCTTCTGATTGGGGTTGGTATTTTTGAATGAAGCATTCGTGTTCCAAATCCACGATTTGGCGACAAATGTGACATCGTTTCTTACCTCGACAAACGTGAAACTTGGCACTATTGGTACGTATGCCTTGTCCACAAGTAGTGCACAATCTCAGGAGTTGACAAGCATTTATCTGCTGTGAACCTTGCATCTTCAAATGTTGTTGGTAACAGGTAGGACTGACAAAAGTGCGCTGACAAACAGGGCAATGCACTCTTTCTTTTCCTTTGTCCAGACAAGGTTTAGAGGCCAAACATCCTTCACATTTTGATCCACAATACTTGTGTTGTTCTCGATTGTTATAACCATAGTCACATTTTTCACAGTAGTAACTGTATCCCAGGAATCCAGTGATACTGGTAATGGTATCAAAATGCTCATCGTGATGATAGACGTGAATGTATTTTCCGTCTTTGAAATCGTGGCCTCGTAACAAAAGAGGTCCACGCACTTCTTGAGGGTGCACTTTCAAGGTGTAACGTGGAGCCAAGACGTCTTGCAATTTTTGCATTTCTGGAATGCCGCAAGGGGTGTCTTTGGATATCCCCGCTTGCTGTAACAGGAGTTCTGCTTCACTTCTTTGTTTGGCTCGGTCCGATTGTCGAATAGTTTTCCAGGCTCTTTTCCATTCTGCCGTATCGTTCTTGTTGGCATACGTTCGTCCCACGACGACAGCACGGGCTAAACACATCTGGTCTTGAGGATTGTTAATTCGGACGAGGCTTAGTTTGGTGTTGCGAAGGTTGTCGACCAATAATACTTTTTTGCGTCCTGTCCCCTGGGAAAGAGACACGTGGGTCATGAACAGTGTGGCTTTTCCGTCAGCGATGTGAAACTTATCATTGGATTATTGCACATGTTGAATCTTGTCGATGACTTTGGAAGGTGTCAATTCTGATGGACTGCTAAACTCGATCCAAACAGGAGACTTCAAACCGTCGTGATGAATGGAAAGTGTCAAGCGATCGTCTTCTTTGCATTGGCATCGTAGTTTCAGTGAGGTTAACAAAGAGTCCCACAAATCGGCGATGAGCCCTTCTGCTTTCTCCAAAGGTACTTCCGACTTGAAATTTTTAATTTTCACCGTGTACCTGTAGGTTGTAGTTCTAATTTTTCTTAAGGAGCATTTTTCCGTCTCTCGAATGTGGTAATACTTTTCGGGTGATTCTGGTGGACTTTGGTTTGGAATATGCTCTCTCGGTCTGGCCGCAGACATGGAAGGTATCGGTTCAGGTTCGCTGATGTCTTCGATTTGAGCAAACACTTCTTTACGTGTGTGAGGCGATACGTTACGTCGCTGCCTTTTACCTTCTTCTTCTCTCTCACTGAAATCGTGCGATCGTTTCATCTCAATTACAGATTCAGAAATGATTTAACTATGTTTGATTTCTCTTTATATATCCCCCTATGTACCTCTAGTTATGATAATGACTTGGTATATTTCACAAGGACAAGTGAAAGTCCAACAGTTTGGAAGCCCTGGATGACTTATGTAAACGACAATAGTAAATCTGAAACACCTCATGTATCTTGACGACCCTTCGATTCAAATCCTACCACGAAAAGAAAAAGGTTGCAAGAAAAGGAAAAAAAAACTAGACAGTTGGTGTCATAAGAGCTCCAGAGACTATACTGTACTGTTAGAACACGTACGTACTCCATCTAGATAACAACGCTACTTGACTACAATGTCTCATTCTCTTTGTCACTTCTACTTTGCTGTTGACCGCGATATCTACCAACCCTGATTTAACACACGTCTTTCTTCATTTGATATTTTAAAAAAATAATAAACCCATTTTTAAAAGAAATACCCCTTTTTTGACAACAGCGACGATGTCTCCTCTTGCTCTTACTACTGTTGCTGCACCTACAACGGCGATCTTTCATAAGACCAAAGCATGAGTCAGAGTAAGTTAAGTTGTGAAGTTGAGCGGAGGTGTATAAACAACAACTGTCAAGAACTTATGTTCCAGTTCTGTTTGTGATAATAACTTGTGATACTTCACATTTTCTAAAGTGTAAATGTGTGCAAGTCGTACAAAAGTTATGTGACTATAGCTTTTGACACTTGCACAGACACTTCACTTCATAAGTGTGAAGAAAAAATTACTATCAGATTTTTACCATTATATAAAACACGCACACACTTGCAATGTGACATGAATCTGCACTTCCATATTTGTGGATATCCCACAGATTCGGCCCAACATACAGAGCTGGCTAAGAACTGTAGGAATATCACACCATTGTTTCAGAAATACCAACAACAAAAATTATGTGTATCTTCCCCGTTCCACCCTTTATTAGTGTTTGGGTATGTTCTCTAAAAACACAAACAATATGGAACCAAATTAAATTTTGAATTAAAAATTCTCTCTTTACAAAATTTGTCTTGTGCATGTCAGATTACATTCAATGCCTTCTCCAAGTGAAAGACATTTCTACACGTCATTGCGTTTGTTAAATTCGGTTGTTTGTTTTTTGGGGTGTTAGTCATCGTTTATCTTCAATTCTATTCTTTTATGTATTTTTTCTTTTATAGAAGATGTAAGATTGTTTATTGCTGTAACGGTATATATTTTGTTTAGTCTATTGCTGCAAAAAGAAAATATATATAGCACAGGGCTTAAGTTTGTTCATATTTTTATTATTTTAAGCTCTACAAAACGTACCAAGTTTGTTTTGCAAGAGGATTGAAACTTAAAGCTGCTGCGCAGACGTGAAGGAAAACATACCTTTGTTACAAAAGTTTGCACTCTGTGTTCATTCTAATCATGCTTGCCTTATATCTTTTTGTTTTAGATAACACATTTCTTCTGATGTAAATACATGCATCTCTGGACAGACAGTTTGGGTTATCATCCTTCATGTTCACTGTACTTTAGTTTATTTACTTTATACAAACCCCAAATTCACTAGTTTGACAAAATTTACCACTTAGTACTATATTATTTCTCTCTACCTAGGCGAATGTGTTTATGTCAAAGTGTCAAAGTGAGAAAGTATTTTCTTGGTCAGTTTTAAAACTCGAACAATAATTGCACAATTAAGTGGTTGATGTGTCATGAAGAAATGGTACGATGCGCAACAAAGGGATTGTAAGTAAGTTCACACTCCAGTCTGTCTGCGCTGCAAATGAATCAATGCATGAGCCTAGGCAAAACAATGCGTCAGTCGTTAGAAGCAATTTATTGGCTACACTTTTTTCTACCCCCTTAGCTTCGAAATGCCCTCACTCGTTCTTAGTACAGTGACAAGATAAGACGTGTTTTTACCCAACAATGTGTCACTCATTGTAAGTGATTTCATTGGCAAACCGATATTTTCCACAGCCTTGGGTTCAACTCGGCTTCAGTTGTTATTCTCACAGCGAGAAGATAAGGCGTATATTTCTGTACCCGTCCTATAGTCCTTTTCCAAACAATAAAACTTATGCACACATAATCGCACCATCGTTGAAATGTCAGTCTTATTGCGAAATACACCAAAACATGTTTGGATGTACTATTCTGTGAGAACTTCACAAAACGTTTATGACAGAATGATTTTAGTTGGCTATGTCTGCAATTCATTCTTGTGATATTTTACAATAGTGGTTTATTTCCTAAAGGAATAAGTACGTCAGTGAGATGTGTGTGAAATTTCTCTCTCTCTCTCTCTCTCTCTCTCTCTCTCTCTCTCTCTCTCTCTCTCTCTCTCTCTCTCTCTCTCTCTCTCCTAGTAATTTTTGTTGAAATCTAATGGCATATGTTCCTGTTTTGAAGATACCTCACCAAAATTGTGAGCTGTAGTCACCATAATTACGTAAACTGTTCCGTCTGTCATGTAAATTTGTTTACAAAACTTACACCCTAAAATTAAAAAACGATTTTTTCTTCTATCAGTAAATCATTGTATGAAACAAAATCTTGAGTTGACTTCAGCTTGTACAATTCAGGTATCTTAGCTTTATTCTATTTTTGCACACTGCAATGTGTCATGAAAACAATCCTAATTTTTTATTCTTCTTCCTTTTTTTTTGGGGGGGGGGGGGGGCACCAGACAGATGCCCCCTCTCCCTATTGAAAAAACTAAAAAAAAGGTTTTATGTGTATGTGTGTTCCCCCGATATGTAGTTTGGTATGTTTTTTATGAATTTCCATTTAATTTAAACTAACCTTAATTTTTTCCCATCGGGATTATATAATAATAGGAAGATATTTTTATCCTTAGTGTTTCTCTATGACATTCCACCCGAACTCAAAGGTCCATCATGGGTGTCTGTCTCAGTTTCTCAAAGTTATCCCTGGCTAGGGGTTTCCTACATCCTGTGTATGCTATTTGTGTTGTGCTATATGTGTGTTGCTATATGTATTCATATGAATACTGTATATTTTGTAAGGATAGCCATTCTTGTCAAATTTTTCCAGTTTTTCTAACCATATAAATACCTCTAAACGGTATTTATCTTAGTATATATGTTTTAGTTTCATTTAATTAATATATGTTTTAATAATTTTGAATTTGGTACAAATCATGGTGTCTTAATTTTAAATTATATTGGTTGATACCAATCTATTGTTTTACTGTTTGCTATATTATGTTCCATGTTTTGTAATTTCCTTATTTATATACTAGATCACTTTGATCGAAATGGGATTCGTACAATTTCTTTATTATTGTTTGCACTTCACCCCTCTCGATACTATTTTGTGATCTTTATTTATTTATAATTAAATCCTTATTTTATTCCAAAAGATTATTTTATATTTCCCTTTAAACGGGCTTTCTGTGTAGATTTTCGCAAATCTCCACAGAGTAAAAATCATTTCTCACCAGTGATTTTGTATGATAGCATGCTTATTTTCAAGAAAAAGAAAAAACGAGAAAAGGAAACAGATCTTAACTATAGAGCCTATCTAATCCGTGAGTTGTTTTGTAATGTGTATGTCTCTAGGTGAGCTTTATTCCAAACTCTTTCACGGGCCTGTCCACTTCGCGTAGCGCCATGTAATATAGCCCCGTGCTCTCATTGCTCGTACTTTTCTCCTCCTGAGTTCCCTGAACCCTCCTTATCTAAAATTTTCCCCATAGTTTTTAATTGGACCGCATGCTATCATATACTTAATAATAAAAGCTGATATTTCTTCTAAAATTGTCTTTGTAAATTTTCCATCTAGATATAAGAGTTGTATGTTGTCATATAATTGTTTTTTTTAAAATATTAGTGACAATTTTGTTTCTATCAATTTGAGTTATAAGACATTCCGTTATAATATGTTTTTTTGTAAAAGAGAAATTTTTGCATTCTTCTTCCAAAAGGCAACAAACACAGGACTTTTTCAAGAATGACGCGAGTGACATTGCAAAATGTTATGTAGGCAATTGACAATACGTATCGCACTATCTTCTGTATAAAATTGATGAATGAAAACAATGACCATTTCTCATATGTAATGTGTGTTGGTCTTTATTAACGTTGTCCTTATCATACCGCAAAAAAATAACAGACTCCAAAATGGTGTCCTACGTTTTGTATTTATTTACCAGTAATGTTAGCTATGTCTACCCATCTCTCAAACACTCCAGGCTAATAAACTATCGCCTAATGGTCATTGTTTTCATTCATCAATTTTATACAGAAGATAGTGCGATACGTATTGTCAATTGCCTACATAACATTTTGCTGTGGATCGAAAATGTACGAGGTGTCCTGTGTTTCGCAGCACACGCTACCAACAATGTTGCAAAGTTTTCACAAATCTAAGGGTATGGAAAAGATGCAGTACCAAAATGTGCCTTGTTCTATCGTCAGTCTAAACTGAGAGAAATAGGTCGAACATTGTTACAATTGTTCTGAACGCATGTTTCGCTTTCAGAATTCAGAGTTAACCATAGGCAGGGTTATACAGTGCAATGTCACTCGCGTCATTCTTGAAAAAGCCCTGTGTTTGTTGCCTTTTGGAAGAAGAATAAAAAATTAGGATTGTTTTCATGACACATTGCAGTGTGCAAAAATAGGATAAAGCTAAGATACCTGAATTGTACAAGCTGAAGTCAACTCAAGATTTTGTTTCATACAATGATTTACTGATAGAAGAAAAAAATCGTTCTATAATTTTAGGGTGTAAGATTTGTAAACAAATTTACATGACAGACGGAACAGTTTACGTAATTATGGTGAGGACAGCTC
This sequence comes from Unio delphinus, assembly GCA_029339505.1. NCBI lineage: Eukaryota > Metazoa > Mollusca > Bivalvia > Unionida > Unionidae > Unio > Unio delphinus. The sequence goes on from JAQISU010000093.1 coordinate 1,133,363, forward strand.
ACAATTTTGGTGAGGTATCTTCAAAACAGGAAAAGATGCCATTAGATTTCAATAAAAATTACTAGGAGACAGAGAGAGAGAGAGAGAGAGAGAGAGAGAGAGAGAGAGAGAGAGAGAGAGAGAGAGAATGTTATTCCTACTTTTAAACATATCACGACTCTTTTACGTTTTGTATAGTATATTTTCCTTACGAAATTTCACACACATCTCACTGACGTACTTATTCCTTTAGGAAATAAACCACTATTGTAAAATATCACAAGAATGAATTGCAGACATAGCCTACTAAAATCTGTCATAAACGTTTTGTGAAGTTCTCACAGAATAGTACATCCAAACATGTTTTGGTGTATTTCGCAATAAGACTGACATTTCAACGATGGTGCGATTATGTGTGCATAAGTTTTATTGTTTGGAAAGTGACTAGTGGACAGGTACAGAAATATACGCCTTATCTTCTCGCTGTGAGAATAACAACTGAAGCCGAGTTGAACCCAAGGCTGTGGAAAATATCGGTTTGCCAATGAAATCACTTACAATGAGTGACACATTGTTGGGTAAAAACACGTCTTATCTTGTCACTGTACTAAGAACGAGTGAGGGCATTTCGAAGCTAAGGGGGTAGAAAAAAGTGTAGCCAATAAATTGCTTCTAACGACTGACGCATTGTTTTGCCTAGGCTCATGCAGTGATTCATTTGCAGCGCAGACAGACTGGAGTGTGAACTTACTTACAATCCCTTTGTTGCGCATCGTACCATTTCTTCATGACACATCAACCACTTAATTGTGCAATTATTGTTCGAGTTTTAAAACTGACCAAGAAAATACTTTCTCACTTTGACACTTTGACATAAACACATTCGCCTAGGTAGAGAGAAATAATATAGTACTAAGTGGTAAATTTTGTCAAACTAGTGAATTTGGGGTTTGTATAAAGTAAATAAACTAAAGTACAGTGAACATGAAGGATGATAACCCAAACTGTCTGTCCAGAGATGCATGTATTTACATCAGAAGAAATGTGTTATCTAAAACAAAAAGATATAAGGCAAGCATGATTAGAATGAACACAGAGTGCAAACTTTTGTAACAAAGGTATGTTTACCTTCACGTCTGCGCAGCAGCTTTAAGTTTCAATCCTCTTGCAAAACAAACTTGGTACGTTTTGTAGAGCTTAAAATAATAAAAATATGAACAAACTTAAGCCCTGTGCTATATATATTTTCTTTTTGCAGCAATAGACTAAACAAAATATATACCGTTACAGCAATAAACAATCTTACATCTTCTATAAAAGAAAAAATACATAAAAGAATAGAATTGAAGATAAACGATGACTAACACCCCAAAAAACAAACAACCGAATTTAACAAACGCAATGACGTGTAGAAATGTCTTTCACTTGGAGAAGGCATTGAATGTAATCTGACATGCACAAGAAAAAATTTATAAAGAGAGAATTTTTAATTCAAAATTTAATTTGGTTCCATATTGTTTGTGTTTTTAGAGAACATACCCAAACACTAATAAAGGGTGGAACGGGGAAGATACACATAATTTTTGTTGTTGGTATTTCTGAAACAATGGTGTGATATTCCTACAGTTCTTAGCCAGCTCTGTATGTTGGGCCGAATCTGTGGGATATCCACAAATATGGAAGTGCAGATTCATGTCACATTGCAAGTGTGTGCGTGTTTTGTATAATGGTAAAAATCTGATAGTAATTTTTTCTTGACACTTATGAAGTGAAGTGTCTGTGCAAGTGTCAAAAGCTATAGTCACATAACTTTTGTACGACTTGCACATATTTACACTTTAGAAAATGTGAAGTATCACAAGTTATTATCATAAACAGAACTGGAACATAAGTTCTTGACAGTTGTTGTTTATACACCTCCGCTCAACTTCACAACTTAACTTACTCTGACTCATGCTTTGGTCTTATGAAAGATCGCCGTTGTAGGTGCAGCAACAGTAGTAAGAGCAAGAGGAGACATCGTCGCTGTTGTCAAAAAAGGGGTATTTCTTTTAAAAATGGGTTTATTATTTTTTTAAAATATCAAATGAAGAAAGACGTGTGTTAAATCAGGGTTGGTAGATATCGCGGTCAACAGCAAAGTAGAAGTGACAAACAGAATGAGACATCGTAGTCAAGTAGCGTTGTTATCTAGATGGAGTACGTACGTGTTCTAACAGTACAGTATAGTCTCTGGAGCTCTTATGACACCAACTGTCTAGTTTTTTTTTCCTTTTCTTGCAACCTTTTTCTTTTCGTGGTAGGATTTGAATCGAAGGGTCGTCAAGATACATGAGGTGTTTCAGATTTACTATTGTCGTTTACATAAGTAATCCAGGGCTTCCAAACTGTTGGACTTTCACTTGTCCTTGTGAAATATACCAAGTCATTATCATAACTAGAGGTACATAGGGGGATATATAAAGAGAAATCAAACATAGTTAAATCATTTCTGAATCTGTAATTGAGATGAAACGATCGCACGATTTCAGTGAGAGAGAAGAAGAAGGTAAAAGGCAGCGACGTAACGTATCGCCTCACACACGTAAAGAAGTGTTTGCTCAAATCGAAGACATCAGCGAACCTGAACCGATACCTTCCATGTCTGCGGCCAGACCGAGAGAGCATATTCCAAACCAAAGTCCACCAGTATCACCCGAAAAGTATTACCACATTCGAGAGACGGAAAAACGCTCCTTAAGAAAAATTAGAACTACAGCCTACAGGTACACGGTGAAAATTAAAAATTTCAAGTCGGAAGTACCTTTGGAGAAAGCAGAAGGGCTCATCGCCGATTTGTGGGACTCTTTGTTAACCTCACTGAAACTACGATGCCAATGCAAAGAAGACGATCGCTTGACACTTTCCATTCATCACGACGGTTTGAAGTCTCCTGTTTGGATCGAGTTTAGCAGTCCATCAGAATTGACACCTTCCAAAGTCATCGACAAGATTCAACATGTGCAATAATCCAATGACAAGTTTCACATCGCTGACGGAAAAGCCACACTGTTCATGACCCACGTGTCTCTTTCCCAGGGGACAGGACGCAAAAAAGTATTATTGGTCGACAACCTTCGCAACACCAAACTAAGCCTCGTCCGAATTAACAATCCTCAAGACCAGATGTGTTTAGCCCGTGCTGTCGTCGTGGGACGAACGTATGCCAACAAGAACGATACGGCAGAATGGAAAAGAGCCTGGAAAACTATTCGACAATCGGACCGAGCCAAACAAAGAAGTGAAGCAGAACTCCTGTTACAGCAAGCGGGGATATCCAAAGACACCCCTTGCGGCATTCCAGAAATGCAAAAATTGCAAGACGTCTTGGCTCCACGTTACACCTTGAAAGTGCACCCTCAAGAAGTGCGTGGACCTCTTTTGTTACGAGGCCACGATTTCAAAGACGGAAAATACATTCACGTCTATCATCACGATGAGCATTTTGATACCATTACCAGTATCACTGGATTCCTGGGATACAGTTACTACTGTGAAAAATGTGACTATGGTTATAACAATCGAGAACAACACAAGTATTGTGGATCAAAATGTGAAGGATGTTTGGCCTCTAAACCTTGTCTGGACAAAGGAAAAGAAAGAGTGCATTGCCCTGTTTGTCAGCGCACTTTTGTCAGTCCTACCTGTTACCAACAACATTTGAAGATGCAAGGTTCACAGCAGATAAATGCTTGTCAACTCCTGAGATTGTGCACTACTTGTGGACAAGGCATACGTACCAATAGTGCCAAGTTTCACGTTTGTCGAGGTAAGAAACGATGTCACATTTGTCGCCAAATCGTGGATTTGGAACACGAATGCTTCATTCAAAAATACCAACCCCAATCAGAAGATACCCAGAAGAAAGGAAATTTTATCTTTTTTGATTTCGAATGCATGCAAGAGACCGGTATTCACATTCCCAATTTCTGCGTGGCTCATCGAGCGTGCGAGCAGTGTATCCAAGAGCCCATCTTTAGTCATTGCCCTCACTGTAGCAAGATTCCTGGAGGACGTGAAAAATTATTTCGAGGGTCAAACACCTTGGTCAATTTTGCCCAATGGATCTTAAACCCCATCGACGAGACGTGGAGTCCAGAAGACATAGAACGTTACGGAGATTGTCATCGCCATGCCACGGTAATGGCTCACAATTTCTCGGGATATGATGGGCAATTTCTGCTCAGATACTATACGGAACAAAGTACCGAACGTCCTAAAGTGACTTTGAACGGAGCCAAAATCATTTACATGCAAGTAGAACAGGTGCAGTTTAAAGATTCGATGAGCTACTTGGCCATGCCATTGAGTCGCATGCCTAAAACGTTTGGTATGCCAGAAATGGCTAAAGGTTATTTCCACACTTTTTCAATACCGAAGCCAATCAACATACCGTTCTACCCCATTTGCCCGAGGCTCACTATTACGACCCCGACAACATGCGTACCGAACAACGAGAAGCTTTCTTCGCTTGGTACCAGACTCACGCCTCGGACCGCTTTGACTTTCAAGAAGAAATGTTAAAGTATTGTCGATCTCACGTGGACATTTTACGACGTTGTTGTGGAAAATTTCGAGAATTCTTCATGGAGCACGGAGGGATCGATCCTTTGAAATAAGCTTGTACCATAGCCAAAGCGTGTTCTTTAGTGTACCGCCATCGATTCATGCCCGAAAACACACTGGCTGTCATCAGTCCTCAAACGACGAACTTTGTAAAACGTCAATACTCGGTCAAAGCCCTACGCAGGCTCCATTATTTGTGTGACAAGGAAAACAAACGGATCCAACACGCCCGCAACGGAGGAAGCGAAAAGACCATCGGAACGTATTCGATGGATGGTTGGGACTTAGAAAACACTCAAATCGTGTACGAGTTTAACGGATGCTTATTTCACGGATGTCCTATGTGCTACCCTCAGCGTGACACCAAAAATCAGTTTTTACAACAGACTATGGAAGATTTGTACCAAACAACTTGTCAACGACGTTTGAAGTTAGAACAGCAAGGATACCAGGTGGTGGAAATGTGGAAACACGAGTACGATCAGAGTTTGAAAACCGATCCCGAGTTGAACCGCATCGTAGAAAGTTACAAGTTGGTGGACCCATTGAACCCTCGTAATAGTTTGTACGGAGGACGGACGAATGCCACTTGTCTGCTGTACCAAGCGGACGAGGACAAGGGAGAAGAAATCAAATACTTGGACGTGTGTTCGCTGTATCCTTACGTGTGCAAATATTGTCACTTTCCCGTAGGGCATCCAGAATTGATGACAGAACACATTGACCTGGACCACATTCGTCAGTACGAAGGATTAATCAAGTGCAAAGTCTTACCTCCCACAGACTTGTACCATCCCGTTTTACCTCACCATTACCAAGGAAAACTGATGTTTCCTTTGTGTCGCACTTGTGCCGAAATGTGCATCCAAGACCAACCTTGTCAGCACAGCCAGGCAGAACGTGCCTTGACAGGAACGTGGGTTAGCGTGGAATTGTTTAAAGCTCTGGACCTGGGATACCAACTGTTAGAAGTGTAAGAAATTTATCACTTTCCCAATACCGCAAGGGCGACGAGACACAGAAAGGTATTTTTGCAGACTACGTGGATGCCGTTTTAAAACTAAAACAAGAAGCTAGTGGCTATCCTTCCTGGTGTCACACTCCCGAAGACCAAAAGAAATTCAAAGAAAAATATAGGGAGCAGGAAGGTATCACTTTAGACCACATCGAGAAAAACGAAGGAAGGCGATCGTTTGCCAAAGTGATGTTAAATTGCTTGTGGGGTAAAATGGCACAACGACCGTCTTTACCCAAGACGGAGTATTTGTCTGAACCTTCTCGCTACTTCCAGATGATTCACGACAAAACCAAAGTCATCAAACACGTTGACGTCATTCGTGAGGACTTGATCTTAGTCAATTACGAAGAAGAACTAGACTTTGTAGAAGCCGACAAATTTGGAAATGTCATCATTGCGGCTTACGTGACAGCCCATGCTCGCTTAAAATTCTACGAAGTGTTAGAACTCCTAGGAGATCGTGTGCTGTATTTTGACACGGATAGTTGCATCTACATTCACCAACCGAACCAGTGTAACCCTGTTATCGAAGGAGACCGTTTAGGAGCCTGGACCGATGAACATCCCGACGACAAGATTCTATGTTTTGCAAGTGGCGGTCCTAAAAATTACGAATGTAAAGTGACAGGATTGACTCTCAATTATCGCACCAGTCGAGTGGTGAACTTTGACGTGCTTCAAGAAGCCTTACAGTCTGGACAGGATGAAACGTTTAAAGTGACCACCCACGAGCCGCACAAGATTGTCCGTTTACCCACACACCAAATCGTTAGCCGACCTTTGGAAAAAGTCTATCAAATCGTGTACCAAAAATGAGTACGACTTCCCAATCACTTCACTCTACCGTATGGTCACGTCGAGATTGGGCAGCATATAAAAAGGGACATCGTCCAAGACCAATAGTTCATTGTGACTAACACTGCCAAGCGAGAAGGATGAATCATTTCACACACCAAGTATCGAGCGTAAGACTCAAGCAGATTTACGAATGAAAAGGGGTACGTAATGGGAAACATCTACGCTGGGACACAAGCGATAGCTGACCAGATTTTAAACAATGTGTGTGGCGGATATAGAAAGCAACATGAACTTTCTCCTATTTGATTGTTTGTTACTTGTTTTGGTCTAGCTTTTTTCTTAAAAATGAATATTAATTGTTGTATGAAAAGTGTCATTCTTATATTAAATGCCTATGTGTTGTATGTAATGTAGGGTCTTTTTTGAAGGCATTAACTTTAATTTTAAAAGTATTTTTTCTAGATCCAAGAAATAGATAACATGTGAATAGATTTGTTCCATGTCCATATTTGAATGTTTTAAATGGATAGTGCTTAGACTAAAGCACAGGCCAGAGAGCCCATGTATATACTTGAATAAATGTTTTGAACTCATATCGTAGACTTTTATTATCTGTGGGTATTTATTTAGAAAATCTCTGCCCTCTTTTCTGTGTGTTTCGATGTGTATTTGTTTCTTTATATATATCTATGTTTGTCCCTATAAGCCCTTTGTCCGTACACGTACATTTTACCCTATCAATAGTTTTGACCCTATAAACACAATGGAGTCACCAATGTTCAATTCCCTTCGAACTCCAGGTGACATTCCCATGTTAAATTCCCATTAACACTAATTCTGATAAACCCATTTTTAACGTTAAGGTCCCAATGACACTAAAGTGACCCAATCCTTGTCATTATGTTCAATTCCCCATTCTCTCCATGTTACATTTCCCCATGTTAAATTCCCCTTGAGGCTAGATGTGCCCAAGCCCTTTTTGACTGGATTTCCCATTGAGGCTAGCGTGCCCCCATATACTACTGATCAAGCTGAACTAATGATATGAAATAAATTTCCATGTCGACTTTGGCAATGAGTCGCTTTAGACTTGTTTGAACTGAATGGTCAGACATATCTCATGGTGACTGACTACTATCCACGACACATTGAAATAGCAAACTTCCAAGGCATATGTTCAAAAGCAATTGACACTCTTCTCAAATCAATCTTTACGCACCACGGTATACCAGAAGTATTGGTGTCAGATGATGGTAAGCAATACACATCCACAATTCTCAAAGAATTTGCGACAAATTATTGATTTAGACATATTGTAAGTAATCCAAAATATCCACAGAGAAATGGTCTTTCCGAAAGAGCTGTTTAAGCAATTAAAAGAATGCCTTAAAAAGCATAAGAAAAGTATAATCTACTTTTAAACGATAATACTAATTCAACATTGTTTGACTATTGTGTTCGCACAATTCACACTGGAGACAAGATATTTAAGTGTGAAGTATGTCATGACATGTTTAGTCAGAGTCATTATTTGAAAAAGCATATGAGAATACATACTAAAGAAAAACCATGTAAGTGTGAAATCTGCGGGAAACTGTTTAGTCAGAGGGGAAGCCTGAAGATACACACGAGAATACATACTGGAGAAAAACCATTTAAATGTGAAGAATGTGATTCAACGTTTAGTAGAAGTGATCACCTGAAGGAGCACATGAGGATACATTCGGGAGAAAAACCATTTAAATGTGAAGTATGTGATGAAAAATTTAGTCAGAGTGGACATCTGAAATGGCACATGAAAACACATTCTGGAGAAGAACCATACAAATGTTAAGTTTGTGGCACTTTGTTTAGCAGGAATGGAAATCTAAAGATGCACATGATGATACATACAGGGGAAAGACCATATAAGTGTGAAATATGTGATAGAACATTTAGTCAGATTGGAAATCTGAAACTACACATGATGATACATGCTGGAGGAAAGCCCTTGAAGTGTAACATGTGTGATGAAAGGTTTTCTCACAGTGGACATCTGAAGACACACATAATGATTCATACTGGAGAAAAACCATTTAAATGTGAAGCATGTAATAAAATGTTTTGTCGAAGCGAACAGCTAAAGGTGCACAGAAGGATTCATACTGGAGAAAAACTATGTAAGTGTGAAGTATGTGGTGCCAAGTTCAATAGAGTTGGAAATCTAAATGTACACATGAGGATACATACAGGGGAAAAACCATTTCATTGTGGAATATGTAATAAAAAATTTGGTCAAAATGGAAATCTAAAACTGCACCTGAGGATACACACTGGAGAAAGACCATTTAAGTGTGAAATATGTGATGAAAGATTTTCTCGCAATGGATATCTTAAGATGCACATATTGAGTCATACTGGTGAAAAGCCATTTAAGTGTGATGTTTGTAATCAAATGTTTTCTCAGAGTGGACAGTTGAAGATGCACCACAGGAGGAATCATATTGGAGAAGAAACATGTAAGTGTGAAGTATGTGGTGCAGGCTTCAGTAGAAGTAGAAATCTAAAGGTACACATGAGGATACATACAAGGGAAAAAAAGATTTAAGTTTGGAATATGTTTTGAAATATTTAGAGAAAATGGATGTCTGTGTACATGAGGATACACTATGGAAGAAAACTATTTATGCAAAATTTTTCACCAACTCAATTTTAAACAATATTCACATGTTTAAGCCAATATCCTCCATGGGGTACTGGACAATTGGGCCCAAAGGAAATTCAGCCTAAGGCAGTTCGACCCAATTTGGACCGAAAATATGAAAACTTTAGCTCAACATACCAATACAATTGACAATAATTCTAACAATTGTTTCTTCAAAAAAAATACCCAGATATATATATATATATATATATATATATATATATATATATATATATATATATATATATATATATAATCTTTGTGTGCATGTGTGTGATTAAACTAAAACAATGTATCCTGGGAATTTTTTTTTAGGAATGTGTCCTTTATTGAAACAAATTCATTTTCTGTAAAAAAAAAAAAAAATTAAATAAACTATGGAATCAAAAAAGGTTCTATGTGGTATATGCTATATGTGTTATCTTTAATTCTATGTGGTTTATGCTATGTGTCTTATCTTTAATTCTATGTGGTTTATGCTATGTGTCTTATCTTTAATTCTATGTGGTTTATGCTATGTGTAATATCCTAAATTGTATGTGATATATGCTATGTGTTATCTTTAATTCTATGTGGTTTATCCTATGTGTCTTATCTTTAATTCTATGTGATATATGCTATGTGTCTTATCTTTAATTCTATGTGGTTTATGCTATGTGTTATCTTTAATTCTATGTGGTTTATGCTATGTGTTATCTTTAATTCTATGTGGTTTATCCTATGTGTCTTATCTTTAATTCTATGTGATATATGCTATGTGTCTTATCTTTAATTCTATGTGGTTTATGCTATGTGTTATCTTTAATTCTATGTGGTTTATGCTATGTGTCTTATCTTTAATTCCATGTGGTTTATCCTATGTGTCTTATCTTTAGTTCTATGTGGTATATGCTATGTGTTATCTTTAATTCTATGTGGTATATGCTATGTGTCTTATCTTAATTCTATGTGGTTTATGCTATGTGTCTTATCTTTAATTCTATGTGGTATATTCTATGTGTGTTATCTTTAATTCTATGTGGTATATGCTATGTGTTATCTTTAATTCTATGTGGTTTATGCTATGTGTCTTATCTTTAATTCTATGTGGTTTATGCTATGTGTCTTATCTTTAATTCTATGTGGTATATGCTATGTGTAATATCCTAAATTGTATGTGATATATGCTATGTGTTATCTTATATATATTATATATTACATGGCGGCCAGTATTATTGGTGGAGGAAGAACATGGGAGACCCCCGGAAAGAACCACCAACCCACAAGAATCTACTGGCATGCTTTCTCACATAACTACATTAGCCGAATCTTAGACTCGAACCCACGTAGACAGAGGTGAGATGGTAATGATCTGTAACGGAAAGCGCTTTTGACCACTCGGCCACTCGAGGCTCCTAATTCGACGTCATGTTTCAACAATAACTATAGTCCTAGGTAGGTGTATGCTAATAGAACGAACTAAAGAGCTGGTATCTTGTTTAATAAATCAAGGACACTATAAATAATAATGTTCAACCTTATTATTACGACCACTCGGAGTTAATAAAATTAAGTCTATAATGGACACATTTGCGTGGGCTATATTGGCTGTTTACGTGTAGTGTGTTGAATCTTATGGCGACGTTTGCAAAAAGCAAAATACAGTATCTCGAGAGTTAGAATGGATAAACGTTCTTTATAAAGCGATAGTTTGCAAGCATGTTGGAGTTCTTACCAATTAACCTTCTCCAATCACAGTACTCAGTAGTGTTACGTGCTTAGGCTCGAATAAGCAGCAACACAGAAAGAGTGAAAACTAACAAGCTTGTAAAACCTTTAACAATGAATTTATTAAGTACAAATCTTGTATAAGAGAACATAAATAAACTTACTGTTTTAGAGAATAAAATCCAACATTAATCCAATATAGAATGCACAAAAATAATCCACTAATGGAATTTTCAAGAGTCCTGATAAATAAATGTTCTAATAATTCCAGGTTCGAATCTTGACGATGTAATCCAAAATGGCTGACAATGTCACGTGATGCTGTTCTTGTTTTATAATCTTCCAAATGAAATTATGAATACAGGCTCTTTTCCAAATAATTCCTCTTGCTATGACGAAATGACACAATGTCCAGAACAAGGTTATTAAAATTAACACTCAAGCATAAATACACAACTATTAACTTTAAAAGCCCAGATTCTACTTAACTGTTCAATCACAAACAACAATTTATATAAATGTTTTTCTTATGTAAACAAGTGATCGCGTGATTTTATGGAAGTTCATGGAAGGTCACAGAAAGAGGCTGCCTTCACTAAATCACGTACTCAAAGAAAGATCTAGATATTTTCTACCCCCAAGAACTAAAAATAAAAAGTTGTCCTTGAAATTAACCAATAGTTTTAGAAGCTTGTTGACAATGTCTAAAGCAGGGCCAGGAATTAGGTCAACAAGCCATGGTCGACCTGTGTTTACAGCTAGAGTCTAGGTCAGCCTGAATTTTCCAGAAAAATCTCCCAATTTATGAATATTAAACCCTAAATGACAAATTTGGATTTAACAATTAAAAAAATAAATAATTTAAATCCAATAGACGTAACAGTAGTTAGCTGCCACCTTGTTGAAAACTAACTTTGATAAGTCCAGGAGCGAGAAAAATCCGTTCAAACAATATGACGTAATCGTAGAAATTAACGTTAAGCAAAGAAATTTCTAACATCAAATTGTTGCTGCATTATATACTCAAACCAGTGTATATATTAGTAAGTCATATTTTTATATCAAAGAAAATGCATTATATTCAGGAAAGACATCTTTACTCAAATGCATGAAGTTTCAAAATGTATATTTAGCGCCTCAAAAGAGACATTTTCAGGCTATGCGGTGAAGATCGCACGCATACATACATACATACATACATACATACATACATACATACATACATACATACATACATACATACATACATACATATTGATTTATTTATTTATTTATATCCTTTGGTATTATTGTACTGGTTCCTGAAAAATCCACTATTCACTTCTCTAAGTATGATATGGGTTTTAAAAAAATCCATTTTCCTTCGAGATCCCCGATCTTCATTACCAGAAATCGAATTCTTAATCTGTGGAATTAGTTTTGTATTAGAAGTTAAATGTAAATAGCACAAAGTTCGTTCTGAAGACATAAATGCCGTGTACATTAACGGCACTCTGCATACCAGCTCGCTTACTTGCTAAGATATTTTCCTCCCTAAATTTCATCTTTTCTTTACTTTTACCACTTATCACTTGTTTCATGATTACACAAACACAGTTATGATCAGTTGGTAGTCCAAGACAAAGATATGTTTGTATGTTATATACATTTTCTGTTTGCAATCAGTCCAGAAAGATTTATTGAGTTGATTGTTTAAGTAATAAAGCTTTAAATCAGAGTAGAAAATATATTCATTGTATCGTGTATGCAATAGCAGTGTGGCAGTTTATAGTGATGTCTTTGCACTTTGGCATCATGCCAGATATGTACCAGTTATGTCCCACCCAACATGACACCAGGCCCACCATTCGTTCGCATATGACGTCACACAGTGAGGAGGTTTCAAGTTTTGTGACTATGTGTTACGAGTGGGGTGTTTGAAGAAATGTGACGTCACAATAAGTATGAATGTCGAAAGCTTCTTTCAAAAATAATGTCAGAACAACAAGATTTTGTTACCTGCATCTTTAGTTCATTTTTATTGTTGTTGTTGTTGGGTTTAACGCCATTTTTCAGCACACGATAGGCTATACATGGCGGCCAGTATTATTGGTGGAGGAATAACCCGGGAGAAGCCCCGGAATGAACCACCGATCCACGATAAGCTACTGGCAAGTTTTCTCACATAACTACATTAAGCCGAATCTTAGACTCGAACCTACGCAGACTGAGGTGAGATGGTAGTGATCCTTAACGGACAGTGCTTTAGACCACTCGGAGCCCCTTAGTTCATTTTTATCCGTCATAAATAACTCTTTCGTGGATGACTTATATTAATATTGTTATCTCATATGTAATATTGGGTAATTGTTATAACCTTTCTGATTTAAACTGTCGTTTATTAATGATGTATTTCATTTTTAAATAACGTAATACACACTTTAAAAACAAAAGTAGACTAAATAAAAGGCAGGCCTACTGCTGATTAAACTTAAAACAATAGGCTAACAAGTTATCATCATCCTGACATCAGTCCGACGAGATCAACGATACACGAGTTTAGCAAGTTGATAAACGGCATTCGGTACGCAGTGAACGTTTAACTTTAAACTACGTTTTATGTGAAAAAACAATAAATATAATTACTAATCTCTTAATGCTGAGCGCCTAGAGCGGCGGCTGTTAGTATCATTTGTTTATGTCTTTGGTATGACTCGGCCGAGGCCGAGGCGGACGCTTAAACCACAAGGCCAATGGAGCGGTCGAGGGAGGGAAGGAGGTTGCTCTTTGTGCATTGAAGAACGAGGAAAAGTAATCAAATATTTCTATAATTTAGAAAATAACCATAATGTATGCTTACGAATGACAGCATTTGTTAAAACATTTGGTTTCTTTTACAGACAGTCGGAAATAAATTATAGATTTATAATGTATCATACAAAACTACTTTGCGTGTATTATAAGTCGACCTTAAAGTCTACTCTTCAATAAGGATAAACGACGGTTTATGAGAGGAATATACTTTCGAGTTTTGGTGACAGCATCAGAAACGAATTTTCATAGCAAAAGTTCTATACTACTACCTCTATTGAATTAGTTTCACCCAGTAGCGTGACCATATTTTCAATGTTATGAATGTTTTTTCTTCTAATTTTGAGAAACCAATAACAATTTAAAACGATGTTATTTAATCGTAAAATAAAATCTCGTGTGATTATTATCCTTAAAACTTTAATTGGCATGGTACCGAATGAGGGTACAACTAATATTTTCAGAGCTTTTAGTTAACATGATATGAAAAATTGACATTTTAGGAATTAAACATGGGTAGCATAATCTCTGCTCTATCTCAAACTTTTGATGATACTCCAATAAATCTTTTTATGGTTCCGAAAAATAAATAACCTATTATTTACATCTTTACGTTCATAATCTCCAAATGTTTATTCTTGGTGAAAATTCTTGAAAAGCAAATATACATTCGATAAAAACTGGTAGCAGCAAAAGGTATTGATAAAAAAATGTCAATTTAATTAGGGTTGCACATACATTTCTATGTTTGCTGAAATATTTTGAATTAAGTAACAGAAAGAAATAAAACCCACTAAATTGGTATATAAAAAAACAGCAGTATATTAAAAATCTGCAAATTCATTAAAACAAAGGTATGTATCTCTATTTCGAATGATAACATTGATACAAGGTTTATATATCAATACAAAAATAATTTATCGTCATTACCCTATTTTTATTGAAGCAGCTTCTTGGTGTGCTAAATACGCTCTTTGCATGTTTTGTATGGCATGGGTCAAAGCACGAGATGGAATGAAATGATTCTTTGAATGATTATCACGAAGAGGGATGGGTAAAATTTCGTAAATACTTTTAAACTATCGTGCTGAGTTGAAATGGAAAAGTCTGTTACAATACTACATTGAAAACGGTGAATTTTGTTTGTAGTGAAAATGTGTTCTCTTAACTCAGTAAATAAAGGATCTCAATCTTTTTTTGGAAAAATCTTTCTGAAGTATAGTCAGTATGAACAAGATCGTTGAAAATGGTGACGGATAAGTATTGGTTTACTAACACACAAATGGTTTAATCATTCTGTTGCAATATATGGGTATTGGCAAATATGGTCTGAAAAGGTTGTTAGATTTGTGAATGGCTTTTTTAAGATAGGTGGCTCAAGGATAAGCTGGGATAATCGTAACATTTATGTTTTTGTTGACGTATTCTTTATATGTTTATGCATACGTCAAGGTATTGACCACCAAATAAAAATTTCATAATCAGTAATAATATAATAAACTGGACTTTATACAGTGCATAACATTTAGAAGCTCTGAACGTTTTTACAATATTAGATAATGCGTAAAGACATGTACTTCAACATGATTCCAAAAACAAACACCATAGCATTATTAAAAGAACTCGTGCTGCCAATAATTAAAGAAACAAACAAATTTAAGTTTGTTCTTATGAATGAAATAGGTGAGTTTTAAGAGCACGCTTGAATCCTTATGTCTACGATCTATGGGCACCTCGTTTTCCCGGTATCAAATTCATGTTACGCAAAAGAACATTATATATATGGCTTCGTTTTAAATGCGGAAACAATGTGAATACGAACGTCTGAAGCATTGTATACATTTCTAGATGGGATATATTCATGAGTGAGGTCACATAAGTATATTGGACTGGAGCCAGTAAACTAAATGTAGCAAAACGAACAGATCTCTCTGATTCTTTGATTATGACCATAATCTACAAGAACATTTCATAGATTATGTCGTGTATAGCATTATAAGAAATAAACATGGATGTAGAGGTATATATGACAGTATAATGAAACAAATCAATTGTCAGCGGCGAAACCAAGCATTGTTAATTGTTCTTAGATGTAAGTACAACCAAACAAGATTTTATATCTGGCAGTTTTAAAGACTAGTCACGTATAGATGACGAATGGTGTACTACGAATCATAGCTAAAACAGCTATACCAGAAGCAGAACAGTATGGGACTTTACTTCTAAGTCATATTGCCTATGCTAAATGACATTATCCATATGTTAGTAGTGTGACTAAATATTCGGACTAGGGCTGACATATGGTATTATTTTAAAATTTATAAACCTGTTGACACACCATAACAAACACTGCGCGTACCTAATGACCCTAACGTAGAGGAAACCGGGACATGCACGATTGAAATAATGAAGTTTAATCTTGTGAAACGTTTGTTGGGTTTTGAGAATTATAATCGTAGGCAAATAATGACAAAATCAAGGAAGCAGAAAATTATTGTTGTGTTTCAAAGGAAAAGAGGTTTTTGTTTTATCTCCACCTAGGGTGACTCTACGTGCATTGTTACATTGTTCGATATAACCACCATCCTTTTATTCCTTGAATGTATCGCAATAGAAAACTAATCATTTTGATATATCCCTCGAAACCATACCACAAATAAGATCATATCAAGATATTTACATTGTTTTTTAAGCAAGACGTTTCGTTTAAAAAAAAAGCTGATAGTTTACTCTCTAAGAATGAGATGTTTATGCTAATGACTGGGAACAATAAGTATTCGAAATTTATATTTGTAAGCGTTTGTGTCATATTGTTAATTGAGATGCCAGTACTATGGCATTGATTGCACAATATAAAATAGCTATATTGGTAACACCCATATGGACGTATGATAAACAGTTGGGTGTTGAATTTATTTCCCAACTGGTCTAACTTGATGTGAGGACCGAGTCTCTCTCACGACTTATGCACACAATTATATCACTATGCAATATTAAACACTTCAAAGATCCCGTGACATGTATAATGTAGGGGAGATGTTAAACGCTAGAGTTGCTCATTTAATACATGTTAAGAGAACAACAACAAAAATGTTTAAATGTTTCGTGTTATTATATTCCCTGACGCTGATGTGCTACAAACAGTATACTGGGGCTCTGTGTAGTTGAGAATATTCAGTCAGGTCATTTTACACTGTGCAGTTAGAGTATTTCGTCGGGCATTAATACTCTATGTAGCTGAAAATATTCAGTCGGGTCCTTGTACATTGTGCAGTTAAAAGTATTTCGTCGGGCACTAATACTCTATGTAGCTGAAAATATTCAGTCGAGTTGAATTACGTTCTGTAGGTAAAGACGTCAATTGGTCCAATAATCATTTCAGTAGAAGTTGTAAATGTGAAATAAAATTGAAATGGGAATACATCTTGCACGATAATATAAGATTTGAAAATACTTAAGATGAATCTGATAATGACTGATAAAGCACGACAAAATATCAGCACTATTTTATGTTAGTTTTCAGTATCATAGTCATCGTCATAATGGGTAACATTTATCATCATCGTCGTCGTTCCTATTAAAAAGGAAATAGATGTTGCGGTGTGATTCTCATCTTTTGACTTCTATAGTCTGAATATAGCTCTCCTATTTCATTATTGCTGTTTTAACATCAGATATGAAATGAATATACCTTGATCTTTTAATACATGACGTTACAATTAAACATAGTTTATGCTAAATATTTCAATCTACATTTCAAACGTCGGATGGTGTCTCGTGTCGCTGCATCACTCTGAATTTATGTACTTGTTTGTGGAGTTTGTATGCCTCCAGAGATCCATTTTGATTAAGGTGAGCTGTTCATGTCTTATTTGTTTTAAATAATACAAGTTCGTGGTTAGCACATTTTCTTTTTTGTAGTATGCCAAACTTTACATGTACTTATTGGAGATATACTGCATGCTCTTTAAAAATTTCTGGTTTGGCTTTCAGCAATTTTACCAGATAACACGAATGAGGAGCGTACTGTCTTTTTTATATTATTAGTGTCAGTGATATAAATCATCTGAATGTAGAAAGACCTACAATTACTATATTTTTAAAATCTTCTTTTCCAGTGCTCTTTTCATTTGCACCATTGATAGTGGACGAACTAACCCCAACATTTAAAATCTATTTTTGTTGTTGTTGCATTTACTGTTCTTCACCCTGAATATTGATTCTTTTTTGTCACAGTTTACACTCATCTCGTTCTGATTTTGAATTTTATTGATGCTATCAGCTGTTATTTTTCTATATTGTTTGGTTTGGTTTTGTTTCAGTTTCCACTTAGTGAGATTTTATCAGACTGTATCTAACACCGCCCGATGTGTCATAAATGTCTCTAAAATTTCTGTACAGGCATGATTTTATTATTTTGTAATGTCATTTCACATTCGGAGGTCAGAACTAACGTGCTTGGTGCAAATGTACTTTCGTGTATATTGTTCTTGATATCCACTTGGTAATTCGGTCAATGAATGTCCTGGATTTTATATTTTAAGTCTTATGAAAATTATCAGTTCATCAGTGTAACTGACTGACTGCCGCTTGATGGAAAAACGCTCAATTGTTTCTGTTTCAAGGAAAGTTCGCATTAGTCAAACCATCTGAGTATTTGTGCTCAATCACTATTGTTTAAAGATTCAAAACTACGGCGCACGCTGCTAATTTAGAAACATATTTGTTTCTTTTCCATGTTTTGACTACTTTACAATTATTATTTTCAACATAACGTAGTCTTTAAGGACGTTTACATACATATGTACGAACGAACGAACGGACGTACATGCATACATACATACATACATACATACATACATACATACATACATACATACATACATACATACATACCAGGGCCGGCGCTTCCGCTAGGCGAACTAGGCAATCGCCGAGGGCGCTGGGCTAAGGGTTTATTTCATGATGGGCGGGTGGGGGAGGGCGTGAGTGGAGGGGGGGAGGGCAGATATCTGATGTCGCCTAGGGCATCAAAATGCTTTGCATCGGCGCTGATACATACATACATACATACATACATACATACATACATACATACATACATACATACATACATACATTAAAGAATAGCAAATATATGTTACTACTTGTTATATTAAACTTTATTTACGCTGTAAAAATTAATTTGGAGCTCTATATCTCATGACTAGAGTATTTAAGTACTGTCGTTGATTTATGAGATCAGGATTAACTATTTTCGTGCATGAAACTATTCAGAATGTCATAGCAACTGATTTCTTTCTTTCTTTCTTTCTTTCTTTCTTTCTTTCTTTCTTTCTTTCTTTCTATCTAACTTTCCTTCCTTCCTTCTTTCTTTCTTTCTTTCTTTCTTTCTTTCTTTCTTTCTTTCTTTCTTTCTTTCTTTCTTTCTTCATATGCCGTGTTGACCGATAATTTTACGAAGGTATGTTTCATATACTAAGTGAAGTAGCGAAGTAGCTGTGTATTAATAAGTTTAAGCGCCAGTAATTCGATTTCTGCAAATATTAGAAGATATCAACTGAAGGGTAACTTCAGTTATATATATATATATATATATATATATATATATATATATATATATATATATATATATGGCTTAGACGATTTCACCTGTATAATATCTCGATGGAAGGTGCACTCAGTAGATTGCAGTGAACAGTCTTCGATCAAGCTATTTCTTAGCAAAGTAACGAATACACAACCCAAGAAAATGGTTACTTACATGGTTAAAAGATGTGGAAAAGTCAGGTTTAAAAAAAAATGGGTTTTGGTTGCAAATAACCTGTGAGGAACGCACTTGCTGGATATGCTTTATGATGAAATCCCAAAAGACGATTAGAAAGGAGGACAAGAGATTTCAAATTTTATTCATCAAACCCATTATCACTTTATCAATGAATGGCTGCAACACACGCATGTGTGTCACAAAAAACATATTATGTATTATTCCAATGAGTAATAGGAGATTTGTGTTTTCACAATCTTTACTGGCTTCAAATAAGTAACAACATAGAGTGATAACCAACAATTTTTGCATAATTTAAAACAAGTAATTTATTTTTCTAAACTGCAATAGTGAAAGAATTAAAAAAAACAACTTATATTTGTTCATGCATTACTACAAATTGTGAACGTTCAAGTAATTCCAATAGTTCAAATGTATCCAAATACGTCCCAAATGATAACGGTAGGATTTTGATGTTGCATATGTTTATCGAAATGTTGATTGCAGGCAGTAAGATCAGTTTGTTTCTGTTCTAGCCAAATAGCAGGAGTTTATTCTCAGTGGCGTAGCGAGGATATTTAGCACCCAGGGCAAAACACCCAAATTTGCGCCTTCGGCTGCCCCTGTAGCGCAGTTATTATGTACCTTGTTTCCAAAACATAATCATTATCAGTCATAATATAATTATTAAACTATTACCACGGACTGTATAATAAATCGTTTAACCAGTGGACCGCCCGCACGACTGTAATCCAGTCAACAGCTATACAGCAGACGTTGGTCAAAACAACATTGTTTGTATTGTGTTACTTAAAATAAGTGTACTTTTCAAGTTTCACTAATGGGTTCAATATATAATCCAACAAATCCATTGTTGATATTTTTTGGCCTATTTGGGCGCCCATTTGGCGTCATCTAGCCACCGGCGCCCAAGGCGATCGCCCCCCTCCCCCTCTCGCTACCCCACTATTTATTCTGACGCTTTTTCTGTATCACCTATTTGTAGCTATATGGTACGATATTCTAATCATATATAAATGGTTTACTTTGACGTAATCTAACTGATGTTTAAACCAATAAAATGAATAAAATCATAACATGATTTATTTTTTTCTTCTGTGATTACGACATCTTCAGGGATTATGACAGCATATGAAGTTGAAAATCGCTGATGGATTGGCGTGGCTAAGAGGCTTCAGCCTATGTTGCAACATTTCGTACATTAACCCCCAAATTTTAATATGTCTGGGAAACGTTTTTTGTTTGTTTTTTGTTTCCGTCATGAATCACCTATCTTAGGCATCATGTCGATCTCATCACGTGGCTAATATTTGGTGGAAAAACCACCAATCAAACCGAAGGTTATAATGTTCACGCGTTATGCTGATCTTTGACCCAGTCATCGACGATTGAAATATGAGTGTTTTTCATCATGTTCCGCTGTTATCAGATTTGATGTCATTCATTAAAGTATAAACAAAATCGAGGAAAAATAAAATTGTCATTCACAAATTCAGATGTCTCAGACGTTGCCTCATATGGAAATTAAAGCAAGGCCTTATTTTTCCTAGAAACTCTTGCGTCGGGAAATTTTTTGAATAAATACATCAGAAGCAAAGTTCATTGTTAAAACCACTGTTACTTGGCACTTTTTTTGCTAAAAAAAAATACATTTAACGT
The DNA here is from genome assembly GCA_029339505.1 of Unio delphinus. NCBI lineage: Eukaryota > Metazoa > Mollusca > Bivalvia > Unionida > Unionidae > Unio > Unio delphinus. The sequence continues at coordinate 1,154,390 of JAQISU010000093.1, forward strand.
TAAATGAAATGGTAGTTTTATAAATATTAAAGAACTCTTTCAAACAAAATATATGCTCTTTCCACCATTTTTTATTTGCCAAGTTACCGAAAATTAAGTAATGTTTGCTCAAATTAAAATACATCTTGCAAGTTATAGGTCTTATACAGTATCATATTTGCTAATATCCGTCACGGTTCAATAAGTGATAACGCAATTTAATGTTCTTCAATCTAAAATATTTGCCATCAGCAGATCTGAGTTGGATGTATGGTATCGAAACCGCGACACTTGTATCACTAATCTAGTACTCTACCAAGTGAGCTACCTCGGTTTTCCAGTACGTATCTTAAGACAATATAAATTCAAATGGAAAATACTTTATGTGCTAGCTGAATAAATTACTATAATATGCAAATATGCCCAACAAAACACCAGTACATATTCTTAGTTTAGTGGTATTTGTCTTGAGCCATAATAAATTAGGGATATGCATTCAAAGCAAAAGTATATCTAGATATTAGGATGATATTTTGTATAAAGAAAAAGTTTGGGATAGTGTATCCTTAAGTCAACAACAGTTTACATGCATTCGTGAATCATATCATATGCATGTTGACCATGTCTCGTTTATTGCTGCAATCAAGCTACCAAGAATAATATTACGGTACCTGGTTCGTCACCTGGCGTCCTTAGCAACTTAGAACGTCCAGTGATTAAGCAAACATTTTTGTTGGTATTTCCGTTTTCGAGTAACAGTAAATTCAACCTTCCTTTCATCTATTACCAAAATGAGGTGCTTTGCCCAATATTACTCACCTGTGTGTCATATAATAACTTTCTTTGACACTGAACTAGAAAGCGAATTACTAGTGTAATGTTTTCAGGAGTTCCAAATAATGACAATGACTGAATAACCGGTACTAAATACAACTGACATGAAAACAATAAGATTAGAAATTACTCAAACACTTAAGCTTTTGACATGTATCAGTTGGTTCATTCATATCATAGTAGCATCACATAAAAGAGGTAACGTAGAAGGAATGATATTTTCATACTGATCTGCAAGATGTAAGCATTCCGTTGCTTCTTATTTATGACCAATTTATTTAACCATCGATTGTCATCCATTGTTCCGTCTTCTTTGATTTCATCATATGTCATGTCTATGCTTTCCTAAAAGGAATAAATTTTAAAAGTGATTCCAAACTATACAGTATGTGCGGCTTTGCACTAGAGGCCGACCGAAACTAAATTTCTAGTTTCTAGTTTCGACCGAAAACGAAACCAGACCGAAAGTTATAAATTGACTTTAGGCCGAAATCGAAGCCGAAACCGAAAGTTTAACTACACATTCGGCCGAAACCGAAACCAAAAGATAAACCGAAGTTGCAGAACACAAGATTTATTAAATAGGCCTGGGTCTTGATGCAATGCTATACTAATTAAAAACGAATCTAGAAGTTATCTTTCAGAACCTGCGGTAAGAGGACTTCGCAAAAGGTGTCAAATTGCCTAGCGCCGACTGACCGGCCTACAAGCGTAGTAATAGACGTAGCACTAGCGCTTCTGAAAGCTAAAATAGATCTCTGACTGATGACCGAAAGTCAATATCAGTTTCGGCCGAAACCGAAAGCAAACCGAAAGCTAACTTTCTGGCTTCGGCCGAAACAGAAACTATGTCGAATAAGGCCATTTGCCAACTTTCGGCGCCGAAACCGAAACCGGAACTGAATTTCGGTCGGCCTCTACTTTGCACAATCATATACGTATGTTTAATGCAATAATTGTAGCAACATCGATGCAGTAAAAAAATATGAAAGCAGCAAATGCTAATGAAATTTAGCACAATAACAAGTTTGACATATTTTAAACGGATTTTTAAAATCGCTGATTCATCTGAGTTTGATTGTTTCTGTTAACCCTAGATAGTGTATAAAGAACATAACAGTTGGTTCTTAGAAGATTTAACAATTTTAGTTCTTATTGTGGAAATTATATCAAACAGATTATTTAAAACAAATTAACAAATAATGATAATACAAATAATGATACTAATATTGAAAATAATAATGATAATAATATTTCAAAAAATAATGATAATAGTAATGATTATAAATTTTATAATAATAATATTAGTAATAATAATAATAACAATAATGCTGATAAAAATATGATAATTAAAACAATAATACATCGACTCTTTCAAAGAATGGAAATGTTGCATGCTAATAAAAAAAGTTCAAACCATATTTTATTCAATCACGCAGTTCGAGACAAATAATAGTTGAGCAATGACAGATGAGCTGCTTTTCCAAATTCTATCTGTTCTTTATGCGACTTGTGAAATATTTACTGCATACAAAACAGTTTCAAGGGATTCGAGGAAATACACCTGAAACTGACCTTGGTCAGGAAAGAGCTGAGTAATATAAAATACATATATGTGTGTGTTTCTTAAGAATATGTATCTAACAAGACAAGTTCAGTGACCGCTACTACTACTAATAATAGTACTAATTAATAATAATAATAATAATAATAATAATAATAATAATAATAATAATAATAATAATATTAATAATAACAACCACAACAACAACAACAAACACGTCAGTATAAGCAATGATATTTTTTTTTATCAAGATTTCTCTTCCTATTTTTGTGTATGCTACGCCATGAAGGTTTTTCTTCCAGCTGGTATGCTAGCTTATTGACTAGTTTTATCTGAAATTTAGATGTATGTACATCTCTCGAAATTAATGCTGTAATTTTCAATGGCGTCACTTTCAATTGCTTGACTCGCTAGCGCTTTTAATTCCTCAGTGTACGACCCTTGAATGTTCCTATTCTACCGGTGTCTTCGTTATAAAATGGCAAGTAAGTCGTTTACCAGTAAAATCGTATTCCGTTCCTTTTTTCGAACTTTTAGTTCATATTGAGACGATATTTCGTTCATAAATACATATTTAACACACATTAACAAAATCATTTGATGAGAGCCGAATCTTAATACATCTCAAAAACTATTTGTAATATAATTTAATTTAAATATTTTATTAAACGGAGATTCAAAATTACGTTGCTTTATGAGAGAGACAGACAGAGAGACAGAGGCAGAGAAAAACAGAGAAACAGAGAGAGAAACAGAGAAAGACAGAGAGACAAAATCATAGAGAGACAAAATCATAGAGAGACATGGAAAGAGAGAGGAAGACAGAGAGTGAGAGAGAACGACAGAGAGAGGACATAGAGATAGAGATACAGAGATAGACACACATAATGAGAGAGAGAGAGAGAGAGAGAGAGAGAGAGAGAGAGAGAGAGAGAGAGAGAGAGAGAGAGATTCTAATAAAATGAACAATCGTAATGATTAATGGAAAAAGTTTATTAAGAAGAACTTGGCACATCATTCTGACTGAAAATGTTAATTACATGTACATCGAGCTTCACAGAAAGTCGATCATGATTTATGCTTATTAGATTCGAGGCCAATCAGAATAAAAAAAAATAACAAATAGCATTCAATAAAGAAAGATTTGAAAGGAAGTTATTGTTTCTTTTGAAGTACATGTTTGAATTATCGAATATAATAGAGAAACAAAATACAATAGCATGGTGCTGATATCACCATTGAAATCAAAATACACGATGTATCTTAGTTGCTAAGATATAACGTTTGCAAAAATGTTTCAAATTTACAAGGTTCTAAATGGATATATTTTACTAGGAGATACAATGCATAGAAAGACTGTCACATGCCCGTGTCAGAACTGTATAACTTTCTTCTTATATTGGCAAGAGTTCTTGGGACCACCTAGGCCCCCATGTCGCGAACCCGCAGTGGGGCACAGGCGTATTCCGATTTGTCATGTTCATATAAAATCTTGAATGTTCACAATTTCATAAAGAATTTAGGTAGCAAATCAGAATTTAAATTTCGCACGATATTCCCATATATATATATATATATATATATATATATATATATATATATATATATATATATATATATATATATATATATATATATATATATACGTACATACAGAAAATAAACCATAATAACTACTTCAGGTGTACTTGATTTATATCTAGTAAAATCCACATTCTAATGTTGATAAAGATACTTGCAAACAAATCAGATGCATTTTATTCTGAAATGAAACTGTTAGTTCTCCCCAAACACTCAGGGTCAATAACTGCTCTAATTGCCGGAGACATTTAAATATTTTTTGTATATGCAGTTATATAGATATCTACATGATAATAAAGAGTAACCTCACCTGCTCAGAATGGGAATATAACCTGTCAGATGGTAGTGTGCAATGTTGACAAAATGTGCAATTTCTTTCGCATGACAAATTACATATATCGATAATATTTGATTACATATTATATTTTTTGGTAATATATCAATATGGAGTTTCTTCACAGTGAATATTCAGTGCAATGTTATATTTGTATTCTTTTGTAACTTTTGACATTTTAAAGAAATTATTTTAATTTACTGCAGTGTGTTCTACTTACAAGCTGGAATCTTTAAAACCACTTTACATTAAGTTGTTTTTATTTATCTTAAACATTTTCAAAACTGGTCTAACGAGTAATATCTTTTACTTCAACATACATCGCAAAAATAAACTTCATTCATCGAACATAAATACAATTATATATATCTGCTGAAGATTGGAAGATATTAACTTCAGAATCTGCAGGCAAGACATACTTTCTGATATTGTAATATAAACTATTTCAATGTGTGGATTTAGAAATCTTGGCTGATAGTATATGTATAAAGGCAAATATGAATATTATAAATAAAATATATATTATAATGCTTTTAACTTGTTGTCCAAATAAAATGTTTCAGATTAAAAACTGACTACCTTCTAAGAGATAATAATATATGATTCATATATAAATATGAGTCAGAAAGGGTGACCTCCAGTTCATACTGGTTGGTCATGGTTGTAACGTAGCAGATGATGATGGTAAGGTGCTTTCTTCAACAGAATAGGGTGAGTTTCAAGGTCATAAGTATGTCGTTTATTCCCTTGGGAGGTCCATCCAATTTGCCGATCATTGCTGTCTTTACTGCAAAACCGACACAGCCCCATGGCGCTCTTAGCACCTCGGCTGCTCCAAATGAAAGTGTAACCGGATCACCTTTCACAGAGTTCACCTTAATACGCAAGTCGTGTTTTGCTCAAGGCAGAATGTTCACTGTGTATCTGGCGAATTCCTTTCCTATTAGAGCGGTTCTCTTTTGGGGTCTCTCCGCGTCGTATGTCCAGTAAGGTGCGTACATTCCATGCCAAAATTGTGAGAAGAACAATCCTAAGTTCTTCTTTGTATTTTGACCGTTTGAGGAGGGTGTCCGTTGCTGCTCCGTGTCCGTGGTGCACGACCCTAATAGCCTGAGCTTCCTCCGGTCATGTTTGCAACTACGGCTGCCAGTGTACCAACACATGCCACTTCGTCGCTTGCCTGTCGACACGGGACTTTAGTGGGTGATGGAATGGGATGGATGGATAACAAGAGTATGTATTGGGTGTCCGGGTTGCGAAAGCACATCTGGTGGGGAAAGCAGTCGTACTCCAACGGGAGTAGCTCGCCCACTTTTGGTTCCCACTTTGCCCTCAGCGCTCACCTGTGGCTCGACGAATATGTGGCATGCACAGCAGTAAAATCCTGGAACACTCCCTCAACTGTACAGCTAAACCAGGCAGAGGGTTACCGTCGGGTCTTAAAATCTCGGTGAGTTAGGTTTTGTTTGCCTATCATGGGAAACTGGATTTTTTAGTTTATGCGCGGGAACCATCAGCTGACCAACAAGTGAAAAGGCGATTCTCAGCAAAGCGCCGTTGAGCGCTAAGAGCTCGTTTAGACAAGCAGAACGTCCTGGTCATCCCCTGCACTTAACTCCGTATCCGGCCATCTAAACGTTGTCATGCTGCTGGGTAGTTTTGGGCGAGATAGTGAGGTCGACAAACCGCACAACTCTTCCTCACTTAAAACAAAATACTGCGCATGCCAATTTTGTCAAATATGTGATACGGACATGAAGAAAAAAATACATTTCAATAAGTTAATAATATTACCATTACTGTATAGAGCATATATATATATATATATATATATATATATATATATATATATATATATATATATATATATATATATATATATAGTACTCGATGATGCTCTATACAGTAATGGTAATAGTTCTTTGCAAAAAAGGCACTTGAAACTTGACCAAGTAATGTTTTTATTTGTGGAACCGAATAGAGAGTCAAGATTACATACATACATACATACATACATACATACATACATACATACATACATACATACGCACGCACGCGTACATACACACATACATACATACATACATACATACATACATACATACATACATACATACATACATCTGAATAAATGCATCTGTATATGCATATTAAGCCACGTGAACGTCAAAAAAAGGGTCCCAAATATTGACCACAATGGCGATAAAGTTCATATGTACATATATTATAACTTGTTCTCATATATTGTCTCTACATTTGTTTCTTAATCCTGAACTTCCTATCCTGTCCAAATCCTTATAAATCAATGTTAATCTAGCTTCATTCAACAATGAACTCAGGTGTACTACTTGTCATATGTTCTATGTTATTTTGTGAGAAGCTGAACTGTAAACAAAGCCACGTACAATGAATGACAGATTGTACTTGAAGATCAGGGTCAGTGCTTCATTTCACTGTATGCACTGTCACCAAAATGCACATCGACAACCGCAAACACCATACTGTAAACATTATAAAATCTAACCAATTACCTTTAAATCAATATCAAGAATGCACATGTCTAACCTTTGTATCACCAACAAAATGAGAGAGGACACGTGCTCTAAAACTAGACTGGGACTTCGTTCATGAGTACTTAAACGGGAAGTAATAATCGTGACACGATTTCATATGACACTCCTTTATGGATTTGACTGAAAAGACTCGTGGTGTTCCGATTGTTCTGGTTCTATGTAGTGACAATCACTGAAGTATTAATAAATGCGCTGTTTGATTTTTCGTTAGAATCTAATGGCAGGAGATCAAGTTTGCGAGAAACTAAAACACAAAACTGGAATTACCAAACAATTGAAAGCGTCTATATGTGGTTTTAAAACGCATTGGAATATAATGGAACAAAGAGCGGAGAACAAAAGAGGGGTTTTGAACGATTAGATGTATTACTAAGTTTCCATGAACGGACAATTTTGTCATTGTCTCGTTATCTTGGTCCCCTACATCGTTTGTACGGAAGATTAAAAGAAAATAGGCCATGCTTAGAAAGAAGTACAATAACCATTTGAACAAATATACAAGATGAATGTAAAAAAAGATCAACTGATTTTGTAATTCTACAAGGTGGTATTCCTGACGGTTTAAAATAGAGGCGGTTAAAATAAAACTGGAAGTTCTAATTAGTCCCAAACTATTTGATATATTTTGCACACAAAAATTCTCGCAACATATTTAACTGTACAACTAATAAATGTTACATTTGAAGTCGAAAAAGTTTATAAGATTGTTGAACAAGACAAGTGACATTTAATTAATTCCAGTAACACGGTCAAGAAAAAAGGAAACTGCGTTAACTTTTCATTGTCTGCAACTAACTGAAAGTAAAACTATCGAGGTAGGTACATTACATAAGCTCTTGAAAGATTACAACTCCAATTTTGTTTTACATGTAACTTGCAAATGCATTGCTAAGAGAGATACACAACAGACTGTTGACTCTCGTTGATTTCTTTATCAATAGTGAACTTCGCTGATTTACAGAAGCCGAACAGGATCTTGGAATCTGCAATTGTTTAAATTATCCACCTCTCTCTCTCTCTCTCTCTCTCTCTCTCTCTCTCTCTCTCTCTCTCTCTCTCTCTCTCTCTCTCTCTCTCTCTCTCAATCGATCGATCATTCCGCTATGACACACCACGTAGAAAGAGAATGAGAGAGTGAGAGAGAAAGAGAGAGAGAGAGGGGGGGGGGGGGAGAACATACAATTAATACACACTTTCTAAGAGTTATTCCATCAGAGAGTTTTTCATCCTCGTGTTGTCTACATATTGTGCAACTAGTTCGAATGAAAACAGAGTGGGAGGGGGGCGAAGGAAGGCTGGTCATCTGAATATAGGACAGGGTCAAAGATATAGATTAATTAGAAGGCCAAAGTTCAATCTAAAAAATGCACCTGTCTGAACTGTAACTTTTTGATGATAGTCGACCGAGATATGCGTCTATCAAATAGCATTAAACATTGTCTTTAACACAAAACGAAAACCCCACTTCATTGACACATCGCATTTGTTACACTAACGAAAACAATGTTAAACGTTAGACCCTTTTTTAGATCTGTCCATGTCCGTATTCTGTACCACCTCTGTAGGTTTTGAAAAAATATACAAGTATTGAAATGACCAGAACTGGCCTGAGAAATTACCGGGCTTTGTTTTTACAAATATGATTGCCGCGAATGATTAACAAAAAGAATTAAAATAGATTTTCTGAAATAATATCAGACTTCACGGTCGCTAATAAGTCCGAATATATATTTGCATTTGCAAATTGAAAGATCAGAAACTTGTGCCTGTTAATAGAATATATTATGTGTCTGATATGGATCGCAATGGCAAAATGTCTGAATATTGTAATATCGATTTCATACAAATCCATGACGTCTTATAATAATTGAATGCGTAACCATCTTCAAAGGACATTGTATTACAACGATACGAAGTAAACAATACTAAGCAACTTATCTGAGAAATGTAATATCTACTTTAACATGGCGTCTTATCAATACGAGAGTAAATAATACCAAATATAATATGCAATTACTAGATAGACTAGTTGATAACATAATGTATTCCTTTATTTATTTAATTTAATAATTGATTGGATGAATAACTTGTTTGGTTAGCTTTTTCCTCAGTTTGCTGATCATTTTCTTTCTTACGTCATTTCTTTCTTTCTTCAAACCGTTAATAATCTAACAGTCTAAAGAAGATGAAATATGATTCGAACTTAATGACAATTACGGTAATGATGAGTCGATTCCTCTCTTTAAATGTACGACCATAATGCCCGCCAAAAAGCCACAAAACAAAGTTAGCGTGACTCAGCAAATTTAAACAGAGATGATTCTCAGTGAATAACACACTCTCTCTTTCTCTGTCTCTCGAACTAATTGCACTATATATAGCAGATCACGAGAGGATGAATAACTCTCAGTTGGAATAACTCTGAGCGAGAATGTATAAATTATTCTCTCTCTCTCTCTCTCTCTCTCTCTCTCTCTCTCTCTCTCTCTCTCTCTCTCTCTCTCAAATACACACACACACACACACACACACATGCATACATACATACATACATACATACATACATACATACATACATACATACATACATATATATATATATATATATATATATATATATATATATATATATATATATATATATATATATATATATATAACTATTAAAGATGGGTTGTTGTAAGTTTTGTCTTTCTTCAGACCAGTCTTGTGTGCAGATGATTTGTGGACCAGATAAGAGAGTCAAGATTACACACACACACACACACACACACACACACACACACACACACACACACACACACACATACATACATACATACATACATACATACATACATACATACATACATACATACATACATACATACATACATACATTATTTTTGCCTACTTAGTGTCAGTCATCGAACAAATCGGGCATGAGGTATGATTTGTGGACCAGATAAGAGAGTCAAGATTACACACACACACACACACACACACACACACACACACACACACACATACACACACACACACACACACACACACACACACACACACACACATACATACATACATACATACATACATACATACATACATACATACATACATACATACATACATACATACATACATACATACATACATTATTTTTGCCTACTTAGTGTCAGTCATCGAACAAATCGGGCATGAGGTATCCATACGTATCCCTTTGCAGTTATGTGGCATTCTGCCAATTCATTAATTACCATATGACCACAAAGAGAAGGACATAAGAGACATACGACGTTCTAAATCTATCACACACACACATATACACACTATCACACACACAAAAATCTTATTATTGCTACTTCTCCTGAACAGAAATTCTTACTGACACGGTATTTTCACCAGAAGGCTTATGATGTCTAGTTAGGCCTAATGCAAATTTGCTGGCCAGTTCGTGTTTATCCTTGTTATCGCTTTTCCTAAATAGATGGTCATATCAGGTTTCAACGAAAATATTTCATATGATATCTGGTTGATCCTAATCGAAAATTTAGCATATCTGATATTCAATAATAATATCCTGATAATATTTATCCTGTTAATATACATATACCATGATAATCCTGATACAATTTATCATGTTAATATGCATATACCATGTTACGCCTGATACAATTTATCATGTTAATATGCATATACTATGATAATCCTGATACAATTTATCATGTTAATATGCATATACCATGATAATCCTGATACAATTTATCATGTTAATGTAAATATACCATGATAATCCTTATAGAATTTATCATGTTAATATGAATATACCATTATAATCCTGATACAATTTGTCATGTTAATATGAATATACCATGATAATCCTTATAGAATTTATCATGTTAATATGAATATACCATGATAATCCTTATATTGTTGAACTGTATTAAATAGGTAAAGTTTTCAGTACCTGTGAGAAGAAATAAATCCAAGGAATCCCGCTGTTGCAAAAGAATGTCCTTTTATAATCCCTGTCTGCCGTAATAATTAAACTGGAAATATGATTATTTCTAAAGGTCATGGTTCCGTTGCAAATAATAAATTTTCCTCACAAATAACATATATAGTTAATATTTGTTAAATAACTTATAAAATTATTATTATTATTATTATTATTATTATTATTATTATTATTATTATTATTATTATTATTCTAATTACTTAATGGATGCATTGATTAACAAATATAAATATATATATATATATATATATATATATATATATATATATATATATATATATATATATATATATATATATATATATATATATATATATATATATTATTTAAAAAAAAATTATTTACTTATTTATTTCAGACTAAATCATGTACAAAATATCTAATTCTGTTGTAAACGTGAACCTTCATATGGAGAGTGGTATATACAGCAGGGCATCAGCTGCAAGTATACTCCCCTTAATATTGTACGAATTCCCAGTGTTTGCGGGGTTTAGTACTATTGACCCGAGTCTTAGTCTCGGAGATGTCAAGGCGACAGAAAGCAAAGATATGATACCTATAATAAAGAAAGAATTAAAAAACAGAATTCAGTTCAAGAGGACAGCAGAGGGAAAGGACGAATTGATATCTGACTTGACTGAAAAGCCAAAAGCTGATGAGGTATCTTAACTTTTGTATACTGTTAGTTTACATATTTCAGTTCTGGTCTCAACATTCTGGTGATTTCATTCTATCGTAAAATTGGATTAAATCTTTCCTTCATTTTTATCTTTAGCTGCAAATTAATCATTGCATTTAGGCATTTAATGACCGTCTCATTGTTCGACACTAATGTCTTTGTTTACCCATTTAACTTGTACAAATGGCACCTACCTTATTACAGCCTTTAATTAAGTATTCTGAAAAGCGCAACTTTCAATGTTCACAAATATTAATGCCACATTTCTGAAATACGCTGGGCTTAACATTCGTCTTAGACGAATTTTCAGCACTAGTGTGCGAGCTACATTCGGACACAATTACAATTAGACAATTAACACCTGTTGGGGAGGGTGTATATGACTCCAATTTAAAAAATGTCCATCTTTGTCACAGTTTCCGTATTAGTTCAGATATCTAATTTAACTGAAATTTCGCACGATGTTTGCGAAAATAAATGTATCACTCGCGTAGTTTTATTATTATTATTATCATTATTATTATTATTATTATTATTATTATTATTATTATTATTATTATTATTAGCTGACGGCCAAAGAAAAAGAGAAGATGGAAAGGAGACGAGAACAAAACAGAATGGCGGCGAGAAGATTCAGGGAGAAAAAACATGCACTGGGAACAAAGATGAAGAAGGTAAGCTATTGTGTGTTTTAAAACAGATAGAGGAGATCTCTTAATAATATCTGATAAAATCTGAAGTGGACATACAGGTAACGAAAAGAAATCATGCAAACATTAGACTTTAAACAAGATCCACATTTATAGACAATGATATGCAGAAATTTGGCGGTCTTCTTAAAAGGATGAAACAATGCTCAGCATTACGCAAAACTTCTCTCGATGTAAAACTGCTTGAAACGTAAGTTTGTGGGTGCACATAAGTTCTCAGAATGATTGATTTACAATTACCCAAGCAATCTAATATTGCTATTGGAATACATATGTTAAAATTAACCCAAATAAATATTAAAGTGGCAATACATATAACGAAAATAAACTCATACGATTTGGCAAATTGTAGTAGCTATACGTGCACGATCCTGTTGTGAGTGAATGTGTCTGTGCGTATGTGTGTGTTAGTCATAGTGCAATAATGATGATGACGAAGATGCAGATGTTGATTGATAATGGTGATGACTTTGATGAGGTTATCGTGTTTATTTCGTGTATCACACACACAGGCATTTAGGCATGCACACACGCACGCACACACACACATACATACATACATGCACACACACATACCTACCTACCTACCTATATATATATATATATATATATACGCGTATTAAATATTGCGTATTCGTCTACTTGTTAAGTTAACAGATGAATGCTTCGTTACAGAAAACACAAAAACTCGAGTCTGACAATACATCCTTGAGAAATCAAATACGAGAACTAAGGAGAGAAAGAGATATTCTTCAGAGACAACTACAGGGACATATGTCCGTTTGTCATTACGTGTTAATGACCAAAATATGCAGGTGAGCTTTCCATCGTGACGATCGCAGAAGCGAATTTACAGGGATGGAGTGATTATTAGTGGATAAAAACATTCAAAACCAGTCCATATTTTCCTCGTTATATAATCATTATTTAATCGAATCAACTCGGTCTGTACCCACTTTCGGTTTTAGATTTCAATTTTACAATGCCTACCTCTGGAACCGTTACAACGTCAACCCTAATAGATTATGGAGGTATATGGTAAAATTCATGCGAATACAATATTAGGTTTTATGTGTTCTTTTTACTATCAGGTACTAGCTGTAAGGAAATGAACATAGTATCAACGTGAATGATAGCATTCATCCGTTAACTTACCAAGTAGACGTACATGCAATCTGTAATAGGTACAGCACATATTACACTTTGACTTCATCACCTTTTTTAATCTGGCCAGTATCTCCGTTTAATGCATCACATGGATTAACTTAATATTTAAGTTGTATTGTAAATGTAAATTGATATAGATAAGTCGACATGTAACTCAATTTCGAACGAGATGGCTACACGTCATTTCCAAGATTAAAGCTCTTACTTAGCTTCACCCTGCTTACTTTGCAATGGCAGCATCATGAGAGCCCTCGACACAGTAGATGTTTACAATGACATTGACCAAGTTTACATATCCAATCGTAACTGCGAGCCCTCACCACTGCAGATGTTTTCATTGACAATGGCTGCATGTACATATTTAATCGTAACTGCGAACTCTAGACACTGTAGATGTTTACATTGACATTGGCCATGTGTACATGATCACGCGTAAATGATCAGTCCATATTACGTGTAACTTAATGTGCCTCTTGAATATATGCATGAAGGCATGTACTGCACTGTATGTGTACATATTAACGAAAGTGGACAAAATATGTAGTTGAAACGATTGAGACCTTTGTGTTATCTTTCGTGTTTAACTTATGTGCCGTGTAACGGATGTATAGATTGATCTATCGAATGACTTTCAAATTGTCCATAAGAAATACATGTCTTTTCAAACAATCTTATGTCTGTTATTCTTACCACCAAAGAATTTGTGTTGGGACTACCTTGTTTATTTTCTGTTCAGTGTTTTAATGTTTTAAACATAATAGATCTATCTTACGTCTGTGTGCAACACTGGTATATATCACAGTCTAGTTCAAAATAGGATATTTTGCTTTGTTTTTTTTTAATTTTTTTATGGCAATTTATTTATGCACTCGGTTTGCAAACGTCTCGGAAAATTATGTTTGGAATGCCAAGTAACGAAAAAGAGCCAGTATTTACTGTACACAGATCTATTAACAGATTTATAGTGTTAATGAATAAATAATTGATATACTGAATAGATACTTACCTCAAGTGCTTAACTACATTGAGACATAAGTCATTTCTGCTTTAAAACGAATTTAAGCAGAACATGCGGTTGAGTTTACATTTTATTGATTCTAGCTGGCATCAACTTAATCCATTTTGACCAAACATGGCAAAATAAGAAAAATGCACATTTGTTTCCTCCATTATGAATCTCTTCTTTAAGTACCCACGATGTATCTTGTAAAATGATATGTGCATCCGTCTGTATGTCCCTATTTTGTTTATTTAAGCGTCAAGTTATTTGTTACTTAATTATTTTATGGTTCTTTTGGACTTGTTTGAGTCAATGTCTTTGTCAAATGCGATGCAATTAATTTTATTCTATGTTCATTATGGTAACGCAATATCTATGTAAAGTGGTCAAACAGCTGAGATCCATTTCACTGGCGATATGTTTGTCTTTGATGACTTTCTAAGGATAATATAATAATTATACAATATGACATAATGAACTGACTGATTTTGTTATACAATATGACACAATGAACTGAATCATTTTGTTATACAATATGACATAATGAACTGACTGATTTTGTTATGCAATATGACATAATGAACTGACTGATTTTGTTATGCAATATGACATAGTGAACTGACTGATTTTGTTATGCAATATGACATAATGAGCTGACTGATTTTGTTATACAATATGTAATGTCATTGCATTTTATCAGGCTTAACATTATGTGTTACAATAATAGTTCTTACAGTTTCGATATACATGTAAATATTTCCACCGCATTTTTGTACTGGTATATGTACTACGACCTACATGGCATACGGGTAAAGTTAATTATTTTTAATTTAATCTTATATAAATTAATTAATTAGTTAATTAATTAGTTATTCAGATACTTGGTACATTAAGCTAACCTTAGCAAGATATTTAATTATCTATTATACCTTCTTGTTAATGGGTTTAATACGGCATGCATTTTGTGGATATATGTTGAGAAAAATTAGACATAATGATCATGTTGTGGCCATTGTGTCCATCAGATGTCGGCAACCTATGGCACGAGTGTCCACCATGAGACGCTAGACCCTTTGGAAAGACACTATTTACCAGTTGAAGCTTTTTGGATATAAAAAAAATGATCATTAAATTGGTAATTTTCCGGTGTGTATGAGGGAACGCGCCTCCAGTTGTGAAGACGTTATACAACAAACACAGAGACGCGACAATGAGGAGATGAATGAAACTGCACTTTGCCTCTTGTTCGGGTGATTTTACCTTGATTCCCCTTGAACTAGTTGAATTCAATATCAACTTTCTTGACCCAGTCTAATGCCGAACTTCAATTGTAAAATTCCGAAGCGATCTTTTGGAAATTGAGCACTGACAATTAATGTGGAGAACACTCAAAAATCAAGGTTGAATGAACTTTGTTATAAATATATGACATTAAGTTTTAAATCTAAAATTACATTTTTTTTCTTCAGTAAATACTCTTACATGACCCATGTGACTTTTACTATAGATATCCCTAAGAACACGAACTCCATGCATGCTGATGAACTGTCCAAAGAATGTTAATATCTTCTTTATCTCTCTAAATAGTTAAACCGTACGTAAGATGAGTCACAGCTGCTTACACTGGTGCTTTGAGTTGTCTTTTAGTAATACACGCTAGCTAGTCATTCTTATATTTAGAATTTACATAGCAATTTACATAGTTCAGTAAGCCTTCATTGTTTCAAATCAACCATTATTCAATGTAATGTTATACTTGTGAGCCATTTTAATTTAACATTTAAGGCAATTAATTCTTACATTCAGCGTGATAAGCTCGAGTTGCATCTTTTCTCTATTGTTCCAAATCATTTTACATTATTGTTATATTTTCATTAAACTTTTTCAAAACTTGGTCGACTTTGTTTAGTGTAATTTCTCTGTATTTCGCCAATGCTCCACGTCATCCTAAAAATAATAATTCCTAACTGAATCAACATTATATTGGTTTTAAAGGTGCCATGCATCCGAAGTCCTTGTCCAAAATTATCCAATATAATATTGTCAACGCCTATAATTTTAATATTCGATGGTCACAGTGAGTTTTAATTCCTCTCCCTAAAGAGGTGATTTACTCAGCCTTCATCCTCACTTCTCTTTTAACTTCAGTAAAATATATAAAACATAACACAACTTTAGACCGCGGTAAGTTGTGTGACCCACGTACCCCCACCTCACTTGCACAATGCACTTCGTTTACTTTGAATTCAGTGTGTCAAATTTAGGTCGTTTTCATGAGTATTTAAGTTAACCTCCTTGCATCTTAACACCTTTTTCTGAATATCAAATGTTGCCTTCTTCATTGCAAAATAGGTAGTCACCAGAGCCCAATCAAATGTTTTTCTACTCTCGCAAATAATCAACATAACCAATTATGCCTGGCTGTGTTGACCAGTTTCGTACGTATCTTTGTTATAAGCACGGTGCCTGAAGGAAGGTATATGAACGGATGAACAGATAGCAATGCACCCAATATGTAGCTCTGTTAGGAAAAGGTGTTGGAGTCAAGTTTTAATTCTCAACAAGTTACACTCACACTTTTAACAAAGAACTATGAAAACGAACAAACCAAATAACTCAAAAGTTGTTATCTACTGGAAACAAGGCCCTAGTGTAGGGGTCTCGAAATCAAACCTTCCTGAGGGCCGCATGAGGGCATTTTAGATGGTCCAATGGCCTCACCACGTTTTCTTTCTCTCATGACACTTTGTGATGCAAATCATTTTGCTGGCCAAAGTGCGAGGCTTGGCGGCCGCAAATGGCCTACATGTTTGTGACCCCTGCCCTATAATAGTGTCTTCTAATTCTGAGTTCACTTAACCAAGTATAAGAAAAATATTCCAAAAACATGACGAAAACTGTTTTTTGATTCTATTTTCATTGTCATTCCATCTTTTCTTACAGCATAGAAGATTGAGTTCGTATCCAATACACATTTAAGTGTTTGCTGTTATATATGTTGATGAAGACATTAAATCACCTTCGACATAACCTTGGCTAAGCAAGGACTGAACTATCTGAATATCATATAAACGTTTGTGATCATACACTAAAGAAACTAACCAACGTTAGACCCACATAATCTGCAATCCTGTTTTTTTAATTTGCACATGCATTACTATGCATGTATGAACACCAATTCATCGTACGGGTCGCAGTTAACAATACATAGGATATTTTCCACAGATTACCATGACGTCAGTATTTTGTATCACTTTTTTGAAGAAAATAAATAAATAGCTCTAATCATATCTGATTCGGTCATGAAATGGCTTATTTTCAACTTTGTATACATTGTGATTCTTGATTTCAACGGTTTATATATATTTGCGATTTCTTAACATTCTTTATACGGGATACGGTAGAAATATAAGATAGTACAAATGTAAACTGCATATTTTTAAATCATTCAATTTTATCGAAATCCATTTCCATGGTAAGTAAATAAACTTAAGCATGTACCTTGTCGCTAGTGTAAAATACTATTCGTGCATCCATTGTCTTTATTACTACATTTCGCTCTATCATTTACGTTTTAACATTTTCTCACGTGTGCTGCAGCTGATGCTATTTGTATCAAACTATGAGTCAGAGACATAATAAGTTTTTTTCCAACATGTAAACTACAAAAGAAAATATAATGTATGCCAACATAACTGTACAGTAAGTGTTATATATTAGAAATTAGACACGATTTATTTTACAGCCTTAGTCACGTTTATTCATTTAGGTTTCTTGCCTTCTACACATATATAGATGCTCAGAAAGGAAATATATGTGAAAACTTCAGGGCCAATCTTAGAAACTTTGTTTTGACCTATATATACAGAGAGAGAGAGAGAGAGAGAGAGAGAGAGAGAGAGAGAGAGAGAGAGAGAGAGAGAGAGAGAAAAGAAGAAGAAGAAGAAGAAAAGAAAACGAAGAAGAAGAAGAAGAATTACACAAGTTTTTTGAAAAGAGAAATAGCACAGACTTAAACTAAAAACAATATATATTCACATATCTCATCTATTTATGTTTGTGAACCCAAAGCTCAATGTATGCAAATAAGCATTCCTCTGAAGATTACAAAGGAACAATACAAAACGTATTCAATGCGTAACCATCTTCAAAGGACCTGTGTATTACAACGATACGGAGTAAATAATACTAAGCAACTTATCTGAGAAATGTAATATCTACTTTAACATGGCGTCTTATCAATACGGGAGTAAATAATACCAAATATAATATACAATTACTAGATATACTAGTTGATCACATACTATATTCCTTTATTTATTTAATTTAATAACTGATTGGATGGATAACTTGTTTGGTTAGCTGTTTGTCCAGTTTGCTGATCATTTTCTTTCTTACGTCATTTCTTTCTTTCTTCAAACCGTTAATAATCTAACAGTCTAAAGAAGATGAAATATGATTCGAACTTAATGATAATTACGGAAATGATGAGTCGATTCCTCTCGTTGAATTCAGTATCATAATGCCCCCACAAAACCCCAAAACAAAGTTAGCGTGACTTAGCAAATTTAAACAGATGATTCTCAGTGAATAACTCTCTCTCTCTCTCTCTCTCTCTCTCTCTCTCTCTCTCTCTCTCTCTCTCTCTCTCTCTCTCTCTCTCTCTAGTTGCACAATATGTAGCACAGCACTCAGTTTGAATAACTCTAGGAGAGAATGTATAAACTATATGCTCTCTCTCTCTCTCTCTCTCTCTCTCTCTCTCTCTCTCTCTCTCTCTCTCTCTCTCTCTCTCTCTCTATCTCTCTCTCTCTCTCTCTCTCTCTCTCTCTCTCTCTCTCTCTCTCTCTCTATATATATATATATATATATATATATATATATATATATATATATATATATACGAAATGACTCCTTGTTATGACTCTCAGTGCTTATTCTTCAAGAGAATCAAGAGTTTGTTGGCATTTCTACCATGTCATAAATACCACTTACTACAATCGTTTGTTGTATAACTTGTGATGCTGATAGCAACATAACAACAACCTGATTGAAGAGAAAGATTGGTGTATGCTCTATCTCGAATAAATGGGGTGCTTCTTTGACCAATATCTTGCCCAGAGGAAAATGTTCAAATCCGTGATCCCAAACTCCTTCCATGTCTAGATGTGTCTGTGTTAAATGTTGAGAATGCCATTCAAAAGGAAAGTTGGCATCCACATGGCGTATTCCAATCTTAGCTGTTTCCTATGGAACGTGCTCCTAATCCTAATTATATTCACTTCTTTGCATTGGTAGCTACCCAAACAGAGTTTGTCAGCTGAATGTTGGCATTGATTTGTCACATGTCAAAATGTCAAATGCTATAGTTGGTAGTAAGTTAACCTACAACATCATGCATCATATAATCACACATATTTTTGACACCAGATGACAATTAATATCTGACAGCTTAACCAATCACATCTCGAGTGTAATATATCTTACATAGCCTTTCTAGATCGCCCAGCCAGATTCACCAGCTCAGATCATGATTGTTTACAATCGTACATCAATGTCTCAAGTACTGCCATCTGACTGGATGTACAAAACGCAAACTGGTTTCATCGAACGGGTTGTATAGAAGTAGAGGATATAGAGTGTCTATAGTGAATATATAACAAAGAGCAAACCCATAATCTAATCAGTGAATCTGCACTATTACCCCTCTACTCACATTACTATTCCCAGCACCAATTACCACTCCACATGCATTACCATTCCCGGCACCAATTACCCCTCTACCTCCATTACCATTCCCAACACCAATTACCACTCCACCTGCATTTGAATTCCCAGTACCAATTACCCCTCCACCTCCAATACCATTCCCAACACCAATTACCACTCCACCTGCATTACCATTCCCAGTACCAATTACCCCTCCACTTGTATTACCATTCCCAACACCAATTACTCCTCCACCTGCATTTGAATTCCCAGTACAAATTACTCCCTCTACCTGCATTACTATTCCCAGAACCGATTACCTGTCCACCTGCATTACCATTCCCAGTACCAATTAGCCCTCCACCTGCATTACTATTCCCAGTACCAGTTACCCTTCCACCTGAATTAATATTCTCAGTACCAATTACCCCTCCACCTGCATTAACATTCCTAGCACCAATTACTCCTCTACCTGCATTACCATTCCATGCACCAATTACCCCTCCACCTCCATTACCATTCCCAGTACCAATTACCCCTCCATCTGTCTTACCATTCCCAGCACCAATTACCCCTCCACCTGTATTACCATTCCCAGTACCAAAACATGAGACTAAAACTGAGATTCAGAACCATTTGTTACATATTACACATGCACGTGCCCGCCAAAGCACATTTTCTTAAACTATCTGTTCTATAATATATTGTGAAATGTAGTTCTTAAAACAATAATGGATTTTCTTCAAAGCAAAAAAGAATCCACTACATCGACATTTGACATTTCAAAATGTATAATAATGTTACGTGTTAGACCCAATTGTTAGGCTAATACATTTCCTTTGATCTAGTTACTATGTTGTACATGACGAATATAACGAGAACTTGAGTAATTAAACGACCCAATTGCCTAATGATGTCTTCTATACGACTGAAGGAATAATATAATGATTAATGTGGTGTGAAATATAATATAGGGTTTGACGTTTAATGCTACGTCCCCTTGTATATAAAGACCAATCAAGACAGTCCGATAAGCGTATTATAAACAATAGGCAATAGGAGTAACGAGTGCAAAGCACTGATTAGTCGAAGAGGCTCTAACCTTTTGGTCTTAACTCGAGTTTATAAACCGAATGATCAGCGTCATTAGGCTTCTAGTAGGATATATTATATTTTTTATGTAGATATATTATATTTTTTATGTAGATATATTATATTTTTTATGTAGATATATTATATTTTTTATGTAGATATATTATATTTTTATGTAGATTTATTATATTTTTTATGTAGATATATTATATTTTTTATGTAGATATATTATATTTTTTATGTAGATTTATTATATATTTTATGTAGATATATTATATTTTTTATGTAGATATATTATATTTTTATGTAGATTTATTATATTTTTTATGTAGATATATTATATTTTTTATGTAGATTTATTATATATTTTATGTAGATTTATTATATTTTTTATGTAGATATATTATATTTTTTATGTAGATATATTAAATTTTTTATGTAGATTTATTATATATTTTATGTAGATATATTATATTTTTTATGTAGATATATTATATTTTTATGTAGATTTATTATATTTTTTATGTAGATATATTATATTTTTATGTAGATATATTATATTTTTTATGTAGATTTATTATATATTTTATGTAGATTTATTATATTTTTTATGTAGATATATTATATTTTTTATGTAGATTTATTATATATTTTATGTAGATATATTATATTTTTTATGTAGATATATTATATTTTTTATGTAGATATATTATATATTTTATGTAGATTTATTATATTTTGTATGTAGATTTATTATATTTTTTATGTAGATTTATTATATATTTTATGTAGATATATTATATTTTTTATGTAGATATATTATATTTTTTATGTAGATATATTATATTTTTTATGTAGATATATTATATTTTGTATGTAGATTTATTATATTTTTTATGTAGATATATTATATTTTTTATGTAGATATATTATATTTTTTATGTAGATATATTATATTTTATGTAGATATATTATATTTTTTATGTAGATATATTATATTTTTTATGTAGATTTATTATATATTTTATGTAGATATATTATATTTTTTATGTAGATATATTATATTTTTTATGTAGATATATTATATTTTTTATGTAGATATATTATATTTTGTATGTAGATTTATTATATTTTTTATGTAGATATATTATATTTTTTATGTAGATATATTATATTTTTTATGTAGATATATTATATTTTATGTAGATATATTATATTTTTTATGTAGATATATTATATTTTTTATGTAGATTTATTATATTTTTTATGTAGATATATTATATTTTTTATGTAGATATATTATATTTTTTATGTAGATATATTATATATTTTATGTAGATATATTATATTTTTTATGTAGATATATTATATTTTTTATGTAGATATATTATATTTTTTATGTAGATATATTATATATTTTATGTAGATATATTATATTTTTTATGTAGATATATTATATTTTTTATGTAGATATATTATATTTTTTATGTAGATATATTATATTTTTTATGTAGATATATTATATTTTTTATGTAGATATATTATATTTTTTATGTAGATATATTATATATTTTATGTAGATATATTATATTTTTTATGTAGATATATTATATATTTTATGTAGATATATTATATTTTTTATGTAGATATATTATATTTTTTATGTAGATATATTATATTTTTTATGTAGATATATTATATTTTTATGTAGATATATTATATTTTTATGTAGATATATTATATTTTTTATGTAGATATATTATATTTTTTATGTAGATATATTATATTTTTTATGTAGGTCATAAATTTGAAGTATCTTAATATTATGCTAATTTTATCAAAACTCATAGTCTCGATTTTAATGCATGGATTTTCTTCTTGTGACCATTTTCAAAGGACCAATGTATTACAACAATGCAGGAGGAAGTATTGCTCAGGGAATTATTTAGGTTAAAAGACAACGTATTAGATAAAACATTCGAACTATTACAGACAGGACTAATTTCTTTGTATCGTAGACATTAAAATTATGTCGAGAGATATCCGTACTATCTATCTGGCTTTCTCGAGTTATAAAGCACAATTATAGTACAATTATAGTGCAATGATAGTACAATTATAGTACAATTATAGTGCAATGATAGTACAATTATGGTGTAATGATAGTACAATTATGGTGTAATGATAGTACAATTATGGTGTAATGATAGTACAATTATGGTGCAATGATAGTACAATTATGGTGTAATGATAGTACAATTATAGTTGTAATGGTGCGCTGCCGGTTATCAAAGTGTTATTAGTACTATATTGCACAAGGCCTGGTCAGAGGTATTGCGCAACTTGGAAAAACAACACTTGAAGACCGCCTCCCACTAATTATCGTTATCTAGAAGATGATCTCTACCGTGTAATATGCCCGGTCAATGGATATAGTAATCTGAGATGATACTTTGAACAAGACAACACACGAGATAAAATATGAATTTAATCAAAAATACAATTAAGAAAAGAATGACACTGTGAATTACAATTTCTTTCTTTCTGAATACACTTAGTTCAGAAATACATAAACTGAAGCTTTAAAATAATGGATACATTCATAAACATCCCAAACTCTAATAAAAATAAATGAAGTTAGCCGTTAGTACTGAGAGTAAATTTCATCATGGAATCGAATGTTCATAAAACATTGGACTTTTGGGTGATTCAAAATGACCTTGTTCGACGACTGGTTCTCTTTTTGTTTTCTCTTTAGTGTTCGTCTTGACTTGCTTGCCCTTTTTGTTGTAAGCGGGATTACAGAACTCTGTCTTCCAACTTCTTTTCCGTCTCTGAATTTCGACTCCCTCGCTCTTTCTTCAAACAAACTATTTTTCCTTTGAAAAGAAAAGGGTAAAACGCCCTAAGTATCTCGTTACTTTAAGAGTTGCGATTGTCCGTCCGTCTTCATGTTCGAACAATCAGATCTTACTATCAGTGTTATCATTTATACGACTAATAAATATTACACAAGTCTTCAGATCAATAGAGCTAAACTGCTAATTATCGACGTCAGAATTTGGGAAAGTCATATATTTCCGCAAATCATTACGTAAAGTGAGGCAATATATCATAACACACAATCCATATTCACTAATATGATAAATTCAAATTAATGTAACATTTTCCAATCATAAATGTACACGGCGGGTTTTCTACACCACCCATTTACCTACTTAAGTATATAAGGTAAAAAATGCTAATTCAGAATTCAAAAATACATTATTAAATCACTGTAAAACCGACTATCCATACAAAAATATGAACACATCATGCATCTGTAATAAAGAAACATATCAAAGTACGTTATTAAATCAATGTAATACTGAACTATTTGTATCGTAGTATCGATACATTATGCATCTATGACAAAGATAAACAGCATACACATTACATCATGATAAAGGTGAATTTGAGTTAAATACCTTGTGTTTTTGGCGTCTTACAATCGTTCCACATTCAGTTTCCCGGAGCCACAATTTTACGACGTCGTCGGTCGGAGTCTTGGTAGCAGTCTCTCTTGCAGAGAAATTTTCAGACTGACTAACCTCGTTTGATACGTAGTATATATTTCCCCGATTCTGGAGTCCGACACACACCCTTCCCTATACATTCGCCCAATCGGAATAAATGCTATTCTTCCGGACCTTTTGAAAACCGTCTATCAAGATGCCAAAAATGCCACCTTATCACCCTATCATTTGTTTCAAATCGCTTTGACAGCTTGTACGTGAAAAATTCGTATTTTTAAGCGTGTCAAACACCCAGTCCGTTTTCACTCTAAATATTGTAACAGTCTGACCGAGGTAAACTAACATTCTTCCCTCCAAACTCTACTCCAAGATAATTAATTGTCGGCTAGACTACGAATTAATCATTGAATTTCACTGACGAAAAATTTGGCATTTGACAATAGTGCAATGATAGTACAATTATGGTGTAATGATAGTACAATTATGGTGTAATAATAGTACAATTATAGTGCAATGATAGTACAATTATGGTGTAATGATAGTACAATTATGGTGTAATGATAGTACAATTATAATGCAATGATAGTACAATTATGGTGTAATGATAGTACAATTATGGTGTAATGATAGTACAATTATAGTGCAATGATAGTACAATTATGGTGTAATGATAGTACAATTATGGTGTAATAATAGTACAATTATAGTGCAATGATAGTACAATTATGGTGTAATGATAGTACAATTATGGTGTAATGATAGTACAATTATAGTGCAATGATAGTACAATTATGGTGTAATGATAGTACAATTATGGTGTAATGATAGTACAATTATAGTGCAATGATAGTACAATTATGGTGTAATGATAATACAATTATAGTGCAATGATAGTACAATCATGGTGTAATGATAGTACAATTATGGTGTTTTGATAGTACAAACTAGTACAATGATAGTACAATTATAGTGCAATGATAGTACAATTATGGTGTAATGATAGTACAATTATAGTGTAATGATAGTACAATTATGGTGTAATGATAGTACAATTATGGTGCAATGATAGTACAATTATAGTGTAATGATAGTACAATTATGGTGTAATGATAGTACAATTATGGTGCAATGATAGTACAATTACAGTGTAGTGATAGTACAATTATGGTGTAATGATAGTACAATTATGGTGTTTTGATAGTACAAACTAGTACAATGATAGTACAATTATGGTGTAATGATAGTACAATTATGGTGTAATGATAGTACAAACTAGTACAATGATAGTACAACTATGGTGTAATGATAGTACAAACTAGTATAATGATAGTACAATTATAGTGCAATTATAGTACAATTGTTAATTCCTGCAGTAGATCTTTAAATTTAGCAAATATAGTACAATTGCTAATTCATGCAGTAAATCTTTACATTTAACAAATATAGTACAATTGCTAATTTATGCAATTGATCCTTAAATCTAGCAATTATAGTACAATTACTAATTCATGCACTAGATCCCTAAATTTAGCAGTTATAGTACAAGTACTAATTCAAGCACTAGATCCTTAAATCTAGCAATTATAGTACAATTACTAATTCAAGCACTAGATCGTTAAATTTAGCAATTATAGTACAATTGCTAATTCATGCAATAGATCCTTAAATTTAGCAAATACAACACATAAAGACGTATGAGAAACAATTACATCAGTCTAGTGTAGATGAGAGGCGATTCGTTATGTAAAAAGCTACATGAATGAAAAGCTGGCCCTACTCTTTCATTCTACTTATTTAACTGATGCATTCAATAGCAAGATAAACAACGTTAGTATGACTCAGGTATACATGGTTATGGGTGAGGGAAATCATCTCCATCTCTTCGTTTTGTCTCAGTAAGCAGAGCAATGAAATTCAATCTGATGTAATAATTTTTCTAACTATTAATATTGAATATTCAATTGATAATAAAATGATAACTATTTCTTGTTTCCTAAATAAAAATCAATTAAAGATGAGCCTAGTAGCAGGAATAATGTGCAGAACATTATGAACTATTTTAAAACGTACCCACCGCACCACCCCCCTTCTCTCGCTCCACCTCCACCCCACTCCACGCCCACTCCTCTCAAAAGGAGTTGTTGGAAATGTATATTTCTCTTAAAATACTTATGTATCAACAAACGGTGTTATATCACCAGCATCCTCACCAACATCATAACACCATTCAATATATTCAGTAATTAAATAGCTATCTTCTAAAAAATGCACTTTAAACATGTATATTTTAAATCTAAAGCGTTATATCAAAATAGTGGACTATATTGACAGTATTAATGAGCAATAGTGTGAATTCGAAAAGATATTAAGTACATCTTAGCTATGAACTCCTAACATGGGACAGAGAAGAGAATTGTGAAGGTTAGAATATAAATTAATCACTGGATTTGAATACAGAAATGTCAAGTCCATCAAAAGTGTAAAACAATATCTGTCCACCCACAGATGAGCATCGAAACCATGTTTATATCAAATGTTAAAACTCAAATATCTTGGAAACATTAGGTCAATCATTTGTTTTAATTGTTATATTTGAATGAATCATATAAAAAAATCCATAACAAATAGTACATTTTATATCTGAAACAGACTATTTCTAAGAAATTATTGACCAGTTTAATTAAATTGTTTACTAAGTTTGACAAACCCTGTTGGTTTAGCTTTATTCTGTTACTCAGTGATGAGAGGGAGACAGCTGGGTTTTGCACTACATTTGCAGTATAATTATTAATAAATCATTTTACAAACAAACATCTCTCTCTATTTCTCTCTTCTAGAATCAGGTTTATAGAGGTAAGATAAAACTCCAAGGAAAAATGCATATTTTGATAATGACCGGACTAGAATGTGTGATGTGTATAAGGAATAAATCAAATAAATAAACCTTTCGAAAATAAATACAAACAGTCAGATAAGGATAAAACGTTATTAGAGAGAGAGTTACTGGTTTATTTAAAATGGCGAAAAATTTCTGAATAAAATGTAAATCTATTAACGTAAGTTAAGAAACCTCGCCCATTGCGTTGGTTGGACCACGTGTCCAGAATGGAGGACCGCCTCATTCCAAAAGGAACTTCCTAATTGGGGAACATGAAACAGGGAAACGACCGATTTGATGACCTCTTCTACACTGTAGAGATACAAGCTAGCTTGACCTAAAAGCACTTGCCATGAGAACAGATACTTGATAAGCGATTGTATCAGTTAGCCTTGAGTGACAACATGACGTACCCATGGGCGCCCTCAAATATGCGCAAATATTTAAATTATCTAGCAACTAGAGCAGTTATTATCTCTGAGTGTTTGCGGAGAACTATACGATATTTCAGACTACATTAATCATTGTATTAAATCATTGGAATGTTGTGGGTCAAATAATCGCCCAATACAAGCTGTTGATACTGATATATTATCAATTAGGTATCATGCTACACCTGTCCGCACCTGTTGGATAGTTATCAAGACCAAGTAGTCCAGCCAAGTTAGGAAAAGGAACAAATTTACTTGAATTCAGCTACATTCATATTGTATGCTAAATATCGTTCTCCGATGATAAAGTTTAGTATGAAATGTGGTCTTAGCTAACTGTTTATTAGAATATTTCTAATGGTTTTATTCTACGCAAAATTCCTTGTCGAAATTCCTTGTTTCGATAGTTTAGTAAAACGCCACCTTAGGTTGTTTAAATTTCGTTGCTTTTTTAATGAAGATTATTGAGGATGTAATTGTCTTATATCATCAGGATTAATATATGACGTAATTTATTAAAGTGTGTTATATTCCCATTGTGAAGAACATTAGTAGATCCTAACTTTCCATAGGACCCAATAGTGTCCCAAATCGAGTTGGTTGGAGAGTGCAGTTACACGTAGAGCCCCAGATTGTCCTCCGAAACCATCCACTGTTGATGTATTTGCTGAGACTGAGTAATATACCCTATTACTCTATAATATACCCTATAACAGCGTGACCCCATAAAATTTGATCCCATACGAATTGTTAGTTTATTCCCAACCAATAACGTGTATCAACACATATATGGGGAAATTACTTTTCTGATTACAGTTAATATTTCTTGAAGGTTTTCAAGAAAGAAAATACAATTTAGTATCAAGCTTGATATGAAGCTCGGTCAGATTCTAATTCAACTTCTTCGGGAAACATTTAATTTGTTTCGGCTTCTGTCTGGCTCGTAACTGTGCCTTTCAATTTACATTCATTAATATCTGAGTTGCTTCATGGATTAAAATTAGATTTACGGAGTATTTAAAGTAAGTTTGGTCTCTGTTTGAGCTTTACTTTTCATTTTACATTTAGTAACCTTTCCGGTACTTCATGGACTGAAAGACAATTTGGTTGAGGCTTTATCCAAACATGACCTAAGCTATTTATTTCATGTTTTATGCCCAAACGGATAGAATCACTGCCTCTGTTTTACTGCTATGTGCGTCATATTGGCAGCTTCATTTAGAAATTATAACTTCCTTCTTCCTTAAAATTAGATATTTAGATGCTTCAATATGCATCATTCATAGAAGTCATTACATATTATATAATGTTTGCAAAGAAGCTTTATGTATGCTCTTGTTATTTCCTGTATGTGTCTGTCTATGGATTTGCATTAAGGTTGCTAGGTTAATCTGTAGGGATGTATTATATTCCTGTCTGTCTAGCACTCATTCTATTATGTTTGTTGACTTCCCGAATCAAAGAGCGTTTTGGTAACTTGATCTCGAAAAATCTAGTACAAAAAGGAGATAAGTTCAGAAATATTTTCTGTCACACAGAAACTTCCTCATGACTAGACTGCATAGGTTATTCTGCCTCTTTCAGTCCGACAAATAATGAGTAACTGTGACCTTGACCTGAGGTAACAAGGCAATATGCGTATTCCAAGAAACATATACTGGTTTCTAATAGAGATATCTCCGTTGCAGTGAATATGATAGAACGGACTAAAGAGATTGATGTCTTCTGAGGCATCAGTGATCGGAATCGGTTGTAATGACCTATGTTTTTTTTTTTAAGATAAGCAAGCTATATATAATGTTTGGGATTTCTTTGTCTCTTCTTATTTTCTTTTAATCACTGAAATAGATAATCAGAAATTAAAACTCATGAGTAAACCGACTTTCAAATGAACGAATTGAGATAAGTTAATCCCTGCTGAATTCCGGACGATAATACTATTTTTTTGGGGGGAGGGGTATACTATGCTTTAGAATGCATTGTATAAACCACTATATACTTTTGAATTCAAAACTATATAGTGATTTAAAATGCATTTTAACACATTCCCAATGATTGTAACTGTATTTATGTTCGATGAATGAAGTTTATTTTTGCGATGTATGTTGAAGTAAAAGATATTACTCGTTAGACCAGTTTTGAAAATGTTTAAGATAAATAAAAACAACTTAATGTAAAGTGGTTTTAAAGATTCCAGCTTGTAAGTAGAACACACTGCAGTAAATTAAAATAATTTCTTTAAAATGTCAAAAGTTACAAAAGAATACAAATATAACATTGCACTGAATATTCACTGTGAAGAAACTCCATATTGATATATTACCAAAAAATATAATATGTAATCAAATATTATCGATCTGTGTAAATTGTCATGCGAAAGAAATTGCACATTTTGTCAACATTGCACACTACCATCTGACAGGTTATATTCCCATTCTGAGCAGGTGAGGTTACTCTTTATTATCATGTAGATATCTATATAACTGCATATACAAAAAGTATTTAAATGTCTCCGGCAATTAGAGCAGTTATTTACCCTGAGTGTTTGGGGAGAACTAACAGTTTCATTTCAGAATAAAATGCATCTGATTTGTTTGCAAGTATCTTTATCAACATTAGAATGTGGATTTTACTAGATATAAATCAAGTACACCTGAAGTAGTTATTATGGTTTATTTTCTGTATGTACGTATATATATATATATATATATATATATATATATATATATATATATATATATATATATATATATATATTTATATATATATATATATATATATATATATATATATATATATATATATATATATATATATATATATATATATATGTTGTACATGTAATATTTTGTTAGTTTGTTTCCTTGGTGCTTGGCCTTTCTGTGGATCCCTGCTCCTCCTGCTTCCCGCCTAGTATCCCTCTTGTACTCTGTGGTTGCCGCCAAAGGAGCATACAACAAAAACGTTCTCAGGTGTTGATGTTGGGAGTGATCACGACCTCGTGATTATGAACTTCTGAGTGAGGCTGAAGAAACTTAATAAGCCAAAAGAAAAGCAGGCTCAAATTTAACCTTGAACAACTGAAGACCCTAACATCTGCA
The DNA here is from genome assembly GCA_029339505.1 of Unio delphinus. Lineage (NCBI taxonomy): Eukaryota > Metazoa > Mollusca > Bivalvia > Unionida > Unionidae > Unio > Unio delphinus. The sequence continues at coordinate 1,185,534 of JAQISU010000093.1, forward strand.
AATCATTCCAAGCAACAATTGGAGAACAATTCGCTTAACTTCTTTGCAATGAATGTTGATGTTAATGAATGTTGGTTAAAGTGATGATATACACTTTCAACACAGTCATGACAACAGCTGCGAAGGACATCATTGACCTCCATCGCCCAAAGAAACAACCCTGGGTTGCAAAAGAGATTTTGAATCTATGTGATGCCCGAAGAGACCTCGAAAACACCAGACAAACAACAAGGGCAGTGGAGTACCGAGAAATAAACAAGACTATCAGGGGAGAAACAACTTGAAGAAAGCAAAAGAAGATTGGATTGGACAAAAGAGCACATACATAGAGAGCAGTCTGATAACGAATAACAGCAAAAGAGGCATTCCAGATTGTGTAAAACCGCACTCGACAGAGCATCCAAGTATCAGAAGCATTCAAGACGAAAATGAAAAATGCCTCACAGAAGCTATTGACATGCCAGAAAGATGGACTGAGTATTTTAAAGAACTCTACAACCATCCGTCCACAGGAGACACAGAGAAGCTTGAAGGTCCAAACTTCACCAATGATGAATTCCACTTTCTCAGGGAGGAGTTGGAGTCATCAATAATAGCACTGAAGAATGGGAAGGCAGCTGGAGTATACAAAATCCAGCTGAACTGATCAAGAATGTGGAGAATCGGATGCTAACAAAGATCTGCATCAAGATCTGGCTGACAGGTGAATGGCCAACACAATGGACCCAATCACTGAATATATGGCCAACACAATGGATCCAGTCACTGAATATAACACTCCCCAAAATGGCAATCTCCAGCTGTGCCAAAGTTACAGAACTATCAGTTAGATCAGCCATGCTAGTAAGGTGATGCTGAAGATCATCTTGAACAGACTTAAACCAAAAGCAGATGAAATAACTGCTGAATAACAAAAACAGTTTCTTAGTGGAAGAAGCACAACAAAACAAATATTCAGTCTCAGGATTTTGTGTGAAAATTACTCGCATCATCAACAAGACAGCTATCACGTGTTTATAGATTTCAAAAAAGGCTTTTAACAGCGTGTGGCTTGTTTGTCAGCACAATATAGGCTATACATGGCGGCCAGTATTAATGGTGGAGGAAGAACCAGGAAAACCCCCGGAAAGAACCACCGACCCACGAGAAGCTACTGGCAAGCTTTCTCACATAACTACATTAGCCGAATCTTAGACTCGAACCCACGCAGACAGAGGTGAGATGGCAGTGATCCGTAACGGAAGGCGCTTTAGACCCCTCGGCCACTCAAGGTCCCGACAGCGTGTGGCATGAGGCTTTGTGGGCCACAATGAAGAAGAACAACATGCGTCAAACGTTGATCAATACCTATAAGCGGCTGAAAGCCCAGGCTATCATTGCGGTAATTGTTCAATGTTCTGTAAAGGACTGGTTCAATACAACAGTTGGAGTATGTCAAGTCTGTCTCCTGTCAACCACACTTTTCAACATCTTCTTAGAGCGCATCATGAGCTAAGCCATGGAAAATCACTGTGAGATAGTCAGCACTGGAGGGAGTATCATCACCAATCTACGATTTGCAGACGACATTGATGGATTGGCAGGCAGTGAAGACGAGCTTGCCACCTTAGTGAAGAACCTGAATGAAACTACGCTTCAGTGTACATGGTGGAGATAATAATAATAATAATAATAATAATAATAATAATAATAATAATAATAATAATAATAATATGGTGAGTGTGTCTAATTTGTATAACTCACGAAGACGCTATATAAAAAAAATCTCAGAAATAAATTAAAATAAATGTATAAAATATGTATTATAACGTCCATCTGTCTTGTCCAACTTCTTAATCGTGTGTCCTCAGGAAAAGACATAGTCATGGACAAACTTATGTCACAGTCTTCGGTGCCCTGGAATACATTTATAGGTTGCATAACGGGGATCTGAAAGAGCCTCAATTACACTTGTATATCCAAGTCGGATGGCTGCTGGGTCTCTTGCAGGCGCATAAACACATGACACAAAGATCTTTTATACCAATCTCAGACATATTGCACATACACATCTGGAGTTGTTTTCATGTTACGTAACTTCGTCCGCCACTTCAAAAAAACAGTTCAATTTAAGGAGGATGAATCAGACTTTACCAACGTTTGTAAACAGATGCTTACCACCATCCCAATCTTAACACCCATGTCCGGACGGAGATCATTTACGTGATAATTCAAACTTCAAGCCTCTACGTCACAAACATTCACTTTGTCAAACAAAGTTACTACGTCACACAAGTCACATGAGATGACAAAATGTCTCGCAATTGAGTAACACGAAGCAAGCCTAATTAAAAACATTCATATCAACATGTTAACATAGTCTCCTCCAAAAATACATAAATAAGCATTGGCTGCACCGTAACTGACAAGAGACACTTCTGCACCCACTTACTGAATCCCTCAGAACAAGTAACGAATTAGCTTAAACAGTGACCTGTCCGCCATTTTCCAATATGTAGTTTCCATCATAAAATGTCCAGTTTTCATAGTATTCCATATTCTTGTCGAAAAAAAAACTTGACAAGAAACTTATAAACGAGAGAAAAAAATAGGCAAATAAATAGGACAGATTTGCCATCGCTTGTCACAGAATGTATCTCAGTGAATAAATAACTATAAAAAGAAAAGCAATAATAGCGGTTTGATAGCATTTTCAGTGGCTATGAGCAGTATGATGTTTTGGAGACCAAGATATGTGACATCATTCTATATAGCCAAAATGAAACTGACGTTTAAATTTAAACACTGGATAAAAAAAAACTTGAAAATGCACAACCAAATGTTAGCGATCATCAAGTTAAAGAAAATATGTTTACCTATTAAATTTGATCCCAGGAAAATTCACTATGAATATATACGGAAAAGTGCTGAAACTTGATAAGTTGATGAGCAAGGTATGTTTTGTTAACTTCGAAATGTGTGCAGTCTATATATTTTGTAAAATAATAAAATCTGCTTTTCGAGAAGAATAATAGTTTTGTTTAAATTGTATATTGAAGGTAAACGATTGGCAAAATATTTCAAGATTCTTAGCATATAGTTTTCATGATTTAGTAGCAGCAGTATTTGGTTGTTGCTGTATTTAAGATGAAGACCATATTAGCAGTGACCACTTCCATAATGACAATGATAACGGTAATTTTACAATCCGATGTTGTATATTTCCAGGCCTTCAACGAAAATCAGTTATTATTTAAATTCACAACCAAGCGAATACGTAAATACGAAACGCACACATACATACATACATACATACATACATACATACATACATACATACATACATACATACATACATACATACATACATACATACATACATACATACATACATACATGAACAACATGCATAACAACAGTGAAGGCAATCATACAGATAGACTCTAATGCACAAAGACAGACGAACAGACATACAATCTTTAAACTGTCCAACTATAATGTTTAAGTTTTGAACTCTGTAAATTGGCTCGTCCTTACAGGTATCTAGGAAGTTTTAGTTGATAATATGTGTTGACGGGGCAAGTTATGTTATTCAGTGCTTAGATATTGACTCTATACGAATGCCCGTTTATAAAAAAATAAGCAACTAAACTATATATAGCAGACAGAGGGTTTAAGTTTTTATCTTACATAAGGTGGCAACATTTTGCAACGGATCAGATATGTCAAGTGTTACATTCCATGATGGTTAAAAAGAGCAGGAAACCTACAAATTAAATTTTGATTGGACAAAGATGTGTTGACACGTTTAGTTCAACGATATTACATTGATTCGTGCACTGATATGGCCCTGTTATGCCCCCACTATGGTTCGTGTGTTATTATGATTGTGGTCTTGTGTTCTGATATATTATTTAAATTACTAAAGAAGTCCCACACAAGGGCGAACTTGTAGGAAATGAAATTAGTCATAGAGAGAGGTAAAGCTCCTTTACTTATGTACATGCTGCTTCTACTAATATTACTACTGCTGCTAATACTATTACAACTACTAGTGTTACTTCTACTAAACAACTACTAATATTACTACTATTAGTAATAATATATGAAATACATTGCATATATACATACCATACATGCATGCATGCTGGAAGTCTATCCCAAAAACACCTCCCTTACGAAGCTTTGTATTTCCTATACTTTCCTACGTTTACCCGCCAAATTACGAGCGGGTTTCCAGGATTATTGCTTTATAACTTTACAGCACGATGTCTGGGCAATTATTAAGTTCCTATCTCGAAAATACTCTATTAAATTCCGATTGAAATGGTGACCACACCCTTTCGCAATTCCGATCGGATGTCGATTCTACCCTGTTCTATTCAACTCAGCAGACAAAGTCCCCAGGACGTCTGTCAACGTGGTGATATTTACGACGCCTATAAGAGTTCTTTGTTCTTGAAAAATGCTTTTGACGTCTATGTGCCATTTTTCTCATCCAACAAAGCTGGGTTATCGTACCTTTACGAAGAGAATCCACTATAACCGTGGTGTCTAACATATCCACATGGTTTCTAACTATTTCGTTGTTCCCCTGACTTACGCAATGGCGGGCAGGGATACGTGACAGGTATATTAACATGTCATGTTGTTAGTCACTTCTGAAACGAGAAAGATTGGGGGTGGGTCAGATTTCGGAGTGGATGAGTTGAGATTGTTGGTCGGTGAATACATGCATGTGCATATCGATCAGTATTCCTTTACTTACGTACATACTACTAATATTACTAGTGCTACATACATACATACATACATACATACATACATACATACATACATACATACATACATACATACATACATACATACATACATACATACATACATACATACATAGCAATAGACAATAGACAATAGACAAATGATAATTTTTCCCCCATCACTCTTCTTCTTCCTCTAGAACAAAAGTGATAGCTTTTTGCATCATTTGATTTATAGCGTGATATACCTTTTCCACCTGTCCATGTTTTCTTCACATCCGTATCTCTCCTATCCCGCTAAATCCTCCTCTCCTTCCGACTTCCCTCCAACCTAGCAGCAGGGGGGGGGGGGGGGGGCGAATCGGACATTTGCTTCAGACATCATTTGCTCTAAATCTAACAAACATCTCGAGAGAATTAATTCGAATCCTTCTTTTTCAACCAAAAAAAAGGATTACTTGCTCGAAACATAAGTTTTTCGCAAATCATACTCCAAGACTGTTTTCATCGTTTAGTCAAAATACGGTCTCGTCGTGATGTCATCGCCCCCCTGCTGCTATGGGTTAATAATTTATTTCAACCGAATATTTGATTAAGTCCGATACGATATCGTGTTCGAGGATCATGTAAATTTATTGTTATAAATCCATGCGGGGTTGACTGAGCATGATTAAAGAAATTTCTAAATTGATTGAAGTCCATATCGGAACACCATGTCTGCCAAATATTTCGTAACGTATGTGTATCAACGCCGTTAAACACAGCAAGAATATTACAGTTATCTCTGATCACTTTTGGAATCTGAGTGTAGCGTTGAGTGACATATATCACGTCGGTGTTTTTATGCCTGCCTCGGGAAAATATTTTAGCTGGGTTTTTTTTGATTGTCTAACATCACATCGTCGTATACGACTAAATTGTTAATGCTCCCATCAAGATCATCCACTGATGGTGCCTCGTCAATATCAGTTATAAATTCAATGACGTTCTCACCCTTAATTTCTGATGCATTATCGTTAAAATCCTTTAACACTTCATAGCATCGTTGATCATCTACTCTAAGATAAACTAAATACAACTTATCCCACTTCATTCATCTTATTATTAAATTGAGCAACAATTTCGTCTTGCCGGATCCAGATGGCCCGATTATAATTGCGCGGATAGAGTTTGGTAGCGCTGCATGATGCTTAACTGGTTCTCTTGTTTTAGTCGCTGAAAAATCAATTATATTCATATCTCTATACATAAATTATGTATCTATATTGTGTGAAGTGTAAAACGCGTACTGGCACAAATGATGTGACGACGACTAGCAATAACAGATCAGCACTAACTGGTAGATGTGCAACATGTGGTATAAAAAAGTTTAGATTTGTTTCTATGAAATCCGGAGATGTTTTAAAAAAAAACGAGGAGGTGATATCGCAGCCAAATTGGCAAGGCTCCCTGGAACCCCATGGGCAAAGTATCCAGGAGAAAAGCACCTTCAAGGATATAGCTACTGTGGCCCCGGAACACGATTAGATATCAGACTTGATGATCAAAATCAGCCCCGACCCGGCGAGTATCCGATAAACGCTATTGATAAGGCGTGTCATGTTCATGGTGTTGCTTATAAAAGCAACAATCTGCAAAACAGGCATCTCACAGATGTGAAATTAATTCATGCGTTAAATGCTATTCCTGATAAATCTTTCAAAGAAAAGTTGGCTTCGTGGTTGGTAAAATCAACTATGAAAGGCAAATTGATGATGGGCGCTGGTAATTAATAATATGGAATCTATTTATTATTCTCCGAAAGGATACTGGAGGGGTAACGCTGCAATCAATAAACTCGCTAACGCCGCAAAAGTGAAAAAGGCCACTGCGGCTAATTGGTTATCCAAACAGGCTATATGGCAAATTCATCTACCGCGTCCTAAACAAATCAATTTCTCGCATTTTGATGTTACCGGACCCAATGAAGTTCATCAAGCTGATTTATTGTTTTTACCACATGACAACGGTTACAAATACGCGCTAACCGTAGTTGACGTTGCGAGTCGATACAAACAAGCAGAACCGCTAAAAACAAAATCATCACCTGAAGTTGCTTCTGCATTTGAAAAGATTTATCGACGAGGCCCACTATGCTGGCCAAATCTATTACAAGTCGATCCTGGCAAGGAATTTCAGGGTGTGGTTGCATCTACAATGAAACATCACAAAGTCACCATCAGATGGGGGCATACTGCGTTACATCACGATCAGGCAATTGTAGAACGATTTAATCGGACTCTTGCTGAGCGGTTATTTGGATATCAATACGCAAAAGAATTCATCCAAGAAAAGCGATCCCGTGAATGGGTCAAAAGGTTACCAGGGGTAGTTGCAGCGCTAAATAACGAGATTACCAGAGCAATCAATATGAAACCTAACAACGCAATAAAAAAGTATATATCACAGCCACAGCGGGGTAGCGTTTCTCAGCCCATTCTCAGCAATGTCACCGTGAGATATTTATATGAACCAGGAGAAATCGAAGGTGGTAAAAAAAGGGCTACTGATCCTATTTGGAGTGTCACTACGCATTGCATATCTACTATAACACAATCAACTGGTAGACCTCCAATCTATAAATTGGATTCAACTGCCCCTCAGCGGGGTTTTACACGCGAACAATTACAAGTGATTCCTGATGATACTCAATTGCCACCGCATGGCCTTAACTAGCACCGTTGCGTCTGTTGCACTCAAGACAAGTCAACATCACATTGTTTCTGACATGACCGAGACTGTTATTTTTTCTGTCTACGGTAAATTGGCGAGGATCTTAATCCGAATACTGCCAACACATTATACAATTGCAACTCGCGCAGTGATTCTTCTGTTGTTGCTTCAACGCGATTATTAATTCATCATCAATGTCAAATTCTCATTGTTTTTTTTTGTCTTGTTGTTTGTAACCGGAGAGTTTTTTTATTAATGATGCTAAAATCAATATCATCCATTGTGATGTCATCATCGAAAACAATTCTTCGGAGTTGATTTATTCGCCGTACTCTAGACACTGCAAGATAGACTAAATTTGACCACTCAATGTGATTATCGACTATCCAAACAATTGTATCCGTGATGGTTAATCCGTGCGAAGAATGTATCGTCGTTACGTAACCCAGTGTCCATGGCGATTTATCAGCACGCAATGCGTTTTCGACAACACTGATATCAACCAACACAATATGAGTGAATTTTCCGATTATTCTTCTGCCGAGATCTTTTGCTTCGATGTTTCGTTGATTAAATACCCTATTGGACCACTCAATGATATATTCTTCGTCGGCATCAATATGTTTTCTGGATTCCTCAGTTATACTATCAAGACGTTTCGGTGTTGGTAACCAGACATTGGTTTGTTTCCGATATGATATAATTGCTTCACTGACCGTCAGCGAAATTAACATTTTTGTATCAATCATGAACCGTAATAACGCTGTTGGCAGCCACTTCTTTTCAGACATGTGTCTACCAATCAAAACATAACAACAACGATGAAGTCCTGCTGCGAACTCAATTGATACTACACGAGCGAACCCAGTTAAATCAAAATCAGGCAGCGGCCCATTAATTGCAACACGAGTCATTTCATGTACGGGGTGTCCAAATCGTTTAAAATACTCAGTACACTCTCCATAACCAAGAAAACTCGCTGGATAACAAGCAACCATATCAACTGAAATGATATTATCACTGTCGTATTTTTGATTCCATAAACCTCCATGATTAAATTCTAAACAACTAGCCTCAATGTCTGGCAAGAATTCTACGCGTGTTGGTTTCCATGCATTTTTGATTCTTGCAAAATGCGCTGCAACCGACGGGATTGTAAAACAGTTTGTCAATAATTGTTCATCATCGTTGATGACCTCATCGGTGGCTTCGCCACACGCCGTTAAAAACCCTCTAGCTGTTTTTTTCATTTTGTTGTGAAATGCTTCAGTGCGGTATAATTCACCGTTTGGTCTTACAAACTGATCAAACGTATCCGTGTCATTTTCAGTGCTGCGAAGTAACCACACCGACACGGGGTCGTTTTTACTCAAATGCGCAATAGCATCGAATAGTTTCTCTTCAACGAGAAAACCGTCCCTGGAAAATTCTTCTCGTAAGAATTCGTCAGGAATATACTTTATTGTTCTGTTTCGTGGAAATATTGTGACCGCGGACGTCCACGCGTGTTCGTTATGATCAATAAATTTAATTGGGGCTCCCTTTGATTTATATTTTGATTCGTATAAAACTGCTCCGGTTATCGTTGTAACAGTTATTGGAAATCTCAGCGACGTTTCTAATTTTGCTATATCTATAATACGGGCTCCGCGGTCTTTCACCGTTAACTCCCATTGAGCTATTTTGCTACGCCGTAAATCGGCAAGTTTGTTCCCTCGGGATGCATTTGTAAAATGTTCTGTTATTCGTGCTGCTACACAATTGAGTGGCAAAGCCACTGACGACGAAACCGCCGGCGACAACTGTTTCATATGTTTTAGCTTTCTTATATCAGGTTTTTCATTTAACGGATATATCCCATACTAAACTAATGTTTCAGGATACGCTCGTTCATAGTATGGTTTGTCAATTCCAGTTAACAGACCCGGCTTAGAATCACGGCTAACAACGACTGTTTTCTTGTCTTTGAGAATCGGTTCAAATTTGTCTCGTATAATACAACCGCCTGATTCTACACGGATAATGAATTTCACTCTAAAAAAGTACTTTTTGTTGCCGAGTTGTGATAACATCATGGCTGCGTTGCTGTCGTTCATGGTAGCATCAACAACGCCATCAATTCGAAATGTTGACCAGCTATGAGATGCACCGTCGTGCTTGAATTCATTAATACAATCGCGTATTTTATTTATCAGGGCTCTATCCGTTATTGCCCGTTTTGGCACATCTTTGAGGGTTCTATCGAAATTGAATTTAACATTTTTGAAAGGCTTAATTGATGATAATCTCTCGAACTCCTCCATGTTATAATTAAAACAAGTATTTAAATAGAAAAATATAGTATAATGAACCATTGCAAGTGGCTAATGATTGGATCAACAACCCCGTGTAACAAATCATGCAGAAGCGAATTCTGTGGGTATCATTTACAAAGCGTTCGGCGAGGAAGTTTTGGCCCCCTTCCATGCCTCCGATGTGGGGTGGGGGTAAGGGGAAAATCGCAGTTGTGTCTCAGTTGTGGCGGCAAACGTTACAGGGAACTAAAACGCTATTATGACAAACGAATAAAAAATGCAGTCATTGATCCTACTGATGACTCCGTCAGCGACAAAATCATAAAAAACCCTCAAGATTATATCAAGAGGTTTATAATTAAAGCGGATATAAATTAGACAAATAATATTATTATATAAATGAGCCAAGACTTCAGACCTCACCCAGTGCTTGTTAATTATGAAGCATCCCGTGATGGTGTTGTGAGACACTGTATTCTGAAAAAGCCGGTTGGATGGGTAAATAATATGGGATACTTGATGTTTGGTGTCGGGAAGAAGAAATATTATTGTCATCGATTCGCATACGAATGTCACAACGGATTGATCAAAGATGGTTTTGTGATTGATCACGTTGATGGATTCCCTCAAAATAACAAATTGGATAACTTACGAGTTGTTACTCAAAGTGAGAATGCAAAATTAGGTGGAACCGGCAAACACGCAAAAAAAGGCAAAACATGTCAAATCATTTGATACATCAACTAACGAGGAGAAAATATTTCAGTCAATGAATGAAGCCAGTAGATCTTTCGATATTTGTAGGCCTTCAATACGATTTGTTGCAGAAAATATTACTAGATCAGCCGTCTCAAAGAAAAATGGCCATAAAATAAAATTCGTATACATCTGAAACAATTCAAGGGGGATAAATCCTTTTTGGATAAGTCCGCTTGCCTCTCATAACACTCTACTCACCAAGTCCCTTGTATTATGACCGTTAAGGAGTGTTTTATCATTTTTTTTTTTTAAATTAAAGATAAAATGTATTATATTATATTTTTATAAATAATGGATATCAAAGATGTAAATGCTATAATTGCTGAAATTTCAAATTTAAAAAATCGAGGAATAGTATTATCTGAAGATCTCGACTGCGACAGGATTGCCTCGGAATATGAAGAAATTGAGTATCAGTCTAGTAAGGGTCGTTATGTTTTACCTAAGATGTACAGGCTCGTGAAAGGAATTCAAAAGTCCATCAATGCTTGTTTGTACGGTAACGACATTAATGTATTTATAACGCTATTTAGCACCGTTGAAGCAATACGTCAAAAGCTCGGCCAAGAGTATCAAAAACGAGCCAAAATTAGTTCTAAGGTTGGTGATCTTAGAAAAATATTAAACGAGGAAACACCAGTATCCTAACCACGTGAGCGTTACTATAAAAAAGGCTTTCAGTAAAAAAAATATTTTTTTAGCGTTTTTTGTAACACTTGTGACACTTGTCACATGAGATTTTCTCCTGAAAGGATACTCAGCAGTTTGGGCTTGCTCACGCAGTTATGTGCATACTGGATGATCTGGCTGTGGTAGCAAGTAATCACCGCGACGCCTCCATTTTCACGTAGTTGTTGTTGTTGCCACGTCGTTAACAAAAATCGTTCATCGCCGTTCTCAGATATTACAATTCTGAAACCCTCAGCGATGTTTTTTCTGAAACACTCGCGGATAGCGTCGTACAGTTTAACCCTGTCGGAGATGGATACGTTAGGTTGATGGTACATTATTTAATAACTCAGCTTTTAATTGTGATAGTTTCGCATTTGAAAACTCAGTTCACAAACAATATATGGTAGGTGAATCGCTTACAACTAGATTAGCCCGAAAGCGGCTTTCAGCAATTAAAAAGTTTATACCGGTTCGAGACAGACTTCGCGAGAAACTTCAACAACGACAGCAAATGCAAACTGACTTTTCTGTGTCAAGTGAACAACCGTTTACTCCGATAACAAGTGCGACCAAAGATGTAAAAAAGTTAACTGAAGCAGCGATATACGGAAATATTCCTGAAAAAGAACGAGCAACGAAGGCGCCGCTGCTTGATACACTTGAAAAGATAGCAGCAGAGACCGAACAAACGCGCGCAGGGATAAAACAGCTATCCAGTGATATAAAAACTCAACGAGAATATGAACGATTAGCTGATATTGATGATTCTGCACCTAAAACTCAAAGAGTTTCCGCGCCTGAACCAAAAAAAGAAAAAACCCAACGAATGTTCCTTTTATAGATAAATTCACTGAACCAGCTATAGCACGAATAAAACAAGATAAATTGGAGAAACCAGGTGATTATGCGGCCTTTGGCGCTTTCGCTATCCAAAACTATTATTCAAGGGGAGAGTTTTTAAAAGACGAGTATAAAAAAAAAACACAATTAAACGAGATGACTGGGTAGATTGGTTATATAAAATAAACAAGGATATTACTGGTAATTTGAAAAAGGATACAATTGAGTACAGATCTTTTAAAGTAGGAGTTGATAGTTATGGTATACAAAAACAACAAGAACGAGAAAAACAAAGTCGAGGTCGAGGCCGACAAAAGCAATCACCTGATGATAGTCAGGGCGCAACTGGTACAACTGAGAAAACAAGCGGAAAAGGATATTCGATTGGAAATCCTTTGGATTTCAACGCAACCGTGACATGCTCTGGTAATATTCTCTCGGATATATCACGGTTGGAAGTACTTATCGGGGGAAAACGAGCCGGAAACAACTCCGTCGAGATAATTAATGAAGCAGCTGATATCTGTAGACGATTATTTGCCGGCGGTATCATGGGCATTGATGTATATCGAGAACTCATTGCTGAATTAGTTGAAAATCACAGAGACGCCCATGGTTATGATGAAAATCCTATGGATTTTAGCGATTGATCACTAATTGAAAAACTACTAGTTTTATAACAAGATGATCATACACTACAACCATGATAAACCCGTAAGCGTCTACATGGTGAACTCACGATTGCCTGTTTATAGAGCATATTACGGAGATGGTTTCGGCAATAGAATTGCGGGGTTATTTACAAGAATGACCCCAAAAGTGGCGCCGTTAGCTAAACAATTATCAATGAAGGACATTGATGTTATTCGTGATAAGGGAATCAGCGCTGTTGGAAATCTTGCCGGAAAGGCATTTTCTGCCGCGAAAGATAAAATAGCATCATTGGTGCGAAAGAAACCAACGGTGCTGCCATCAACTACAGTGATGCCTGCAAAAATCAGCAAAGCAATAAATAGCGCAGTGGAAGAAAAACTAGCGTCGTTGGCTGCTTCGGTGACTCCGTCGCCATTGACGGCTTCACCGGTAACAGATAGCGCTATCATGAACACGATAGCAGGAAGTGGTTTGAAACGAAAACAAAAACGACGATGATTACAAAGAGTTTCACAATTGAAAACACTAGTGTGAATAGTATAATGTTTAAACAACAGGCTGATCCCGCGTTTGATATGGTCGCCCCAGTGCCAAAGAACGATTCAGTTCGGGATTATCAATACTATTCCTATCATGCAATACAACCGGACCTACGATCGCGAGTTGAACTTCAAGTCCATGATACCAGTAAATACTTTTTGCCGTGTGAAGCATTTATTGAAGTAGAAGGAGAACTTGTACAACGTATTGATATTCCTACTGCACCCGCACCGTATCCAGATGGTACCAAAGTCGGCTTAGTCAATAATGGTATCATGACGCTATTTGAATCCGCGAGATATCTCATTGACGGAAGAGAAATTGAATCAATAGAACGTGAGGTTGATGTTGCAACAACAATAATCGGTCTAGCAAGATATTCTGATGATTATACAAGGTCTGCTGGTCCATCTATGATGTTTGCTAAGGATACTTCTGATCAGTATTCTAAGGTAAAGGTAACACAAGCTACTGCAGTTGATCCAGCACCAACCGGATATGTAAGACCAGCCGCAGCTTTTGATGTCATAAATATCATTCCTAATTACAATATAGGGTTTGGAACACGAGTAGCAATGTTGCACGGGGGGCGTCGAGAATTTTCATGTGCGATTCCACTCCATCACATATCTGGATTCTGCAGAAATGTCAGAAAAGTCATCTATGGAGCCAAACACACAATCGCGTTAGTGCGAAGGGGTGATGACAATGACGCAATCTGGCGTGCTAATGGTGTTAATGATGGTAAAATTATTTTAACTAAATTGGTACTATGGATGCCAGTAATGACCCCATCAATTACCACGGAAGAGCGGCTACTTTCATTTATGGAAACAGGTGGTAAATCATTGGTAAGTTGGCTAACAACAACAACTGATGCCAAAGATGGTAATGTTGCTGATATATTTACATGGCACCTGGCATCAAAACAAGGCGTTTCAGCTCCACGTCATATATTTATAGCGCTGCAGAATAGGAATCGATTAGGCTCCCAAGAACGCAGTCATATGATATTTGATCGATTAGGAGTCAAGGAGGTTTCGCTGAGAATAAACGGACAACAAGAACCATCTGAGGATATACAACTTGATTACGACAACAACCATATAGCACGTGCGTATCATCGGATGCTGTCATTTATGGGCCGTGATCAAAATGTTGATACCGGTTTGCAAATATCGCAACTTGATTTTAAGAATTTGTATCCAATTTATTACTTTTCGCTGGAACATCTTGATTTAGCAAGGCAATCCGTTGTTGACATACACTTCCGAGCTCGTATAGCCCCTGGTGGTACTGATTATAGGGCGGTTGCTGTCATTCTCAGTGATAAATCAATGCTACTTGAAGGGGCTGGCGGACGAATAAGAATCATTGATGCACCAGTGGAAAATATGTAAACGATTCACAAATAGATCAATTGAAAGCATAAATGTGTTTTACAATAAAATGCCATATAGTGTTGTTAGTGTCAAGCTGACTGATGGTCAGGTTAAGAAATTGCGATCAAAATCCGCTAAAAAATGTGGAACAACAATAACGTTAAAACCAGCGCAGATGTCCGGCGGTACACATAAAATATCATTGACGGATCGTCAAATAAAACATTTCAATGATGCGCTAAAGAAACAGCGAGGTGTTCAAATTGTATTTTCAAAAGCTGCAGTCGCCAGCATGATAAAATCAGGTGGTATATTTCCACTGTTAGCTGCAATACCAGCATTGATTGCAGCGGCTGCCCCAGCGGTGGCGAAAGCGGCGGCGTTGGGAGCCGTTGGGACCGCGGCAGGGATGGCGTTGAAAAAGGCAACTGGGAAAGGATATAAAAAAAGGGAAAGGGGTTGTACCTACCAGGAACCCCGTATTCATGGTACAGCGGAAAGGGTCTAAGAATACCAGGAACGGTTTATTAGTTGAAAGCCCAATTCTCCCTATGTCCAATTTTGATTTAATTGATGCTGCTAAAAAAACTAGCGATAAAGAACTTCAGAGGGGTTTCTATGAGAGATCAGTTGCCGAGAAAACCTAAACGCGTTGAAACCGGTATCATCAATCTTGATAATAGTAACGGTTTGGGAACTCACTGGGTTGCATACGCGATTGATCCACGTGGGATTATCTATTTTGATTCATATGGGTTAGCTCTGCCAAGCGAGTTTATGCGGTATATAAATTCTTCGATGAAACTCAAAGAGTTTCCGATTTTTTATTCCACGCCGTCAACACAAAAATTAAATGATCCGCCGATATGCGGCCGTGAAATATTAAATGTCCTCGCGGAGATTTCATCGTCACAGAAACCACCTCATCTGGTTGTAAATAAATACACGAGTGGGAAATTACAAGGTAATTTTAGAGAATCAATAAATTGAAAATACAAGTTGCGCTAACAATAATGATTGATATTTGGGGACGATCTCTGTCAATGTCGGAATCCACCGCGGAAACATCTGCGGGTTCTATCGAGGATGTAAAAAAAATAATTGAAGATGAAATCGCTGAGACGTTAAATTTAGCAAGTGTTGACCCGAACGAAATAGTTGTATTTCAAGATCACCAGGGTAAATTGAAAAGCAGTAATATATCCGCGGATGACATTTTGATACGGCAGCGCGACGCCGCTGAAAACTCTATTGCTCTGTATTCCAGAGATGGACGACTTAAACCAGGCGCACTTGTGTCTACGATCACCGACGCGATTGCCGCCCACGACAGCATGATTGCCACCCACGGCCGTGATCTGGAGGATTATATACGAGGTTATAGTACTTTTCTAAAAAATGTCGTACATAAATTCTTTGTAACCCCGCCTGTGGTTGGCATGACTCTCGCTGAAATTAAAAACTTTCTATCTTTATTATTTTTTAACAAGGAGGCGGGGAGGATGATGAATGAAAATGAAATCAAGGCAAATTATCTCGATATTTACACGGATATTTCTAAACTAATAGAAAATATTGAAAAGGTACAAAAACCCAGTAACGACGTCGTTGGTAAGTTCATTGGAACCCCGCTTGTGGCAGGCATGACTCTCGCTGAAATCAGCGAGTTTATTGGCAAGCATACTCACAATGCCTACGTCGCTAATAGTTTCTTTGGTGTCCCGGCTACATCTACGATGACTCTCAAAGATATTAATATGTTTATGGTGAGACAAACAATACTCAATACCATCGTGGATAAATTCTTGGGGAGAACACCTGTGTCTGAAACCACATCTCTGACAGGCCCGACCCTCGCTGAAGTTAAAAAAGCTATCGACGAACAAAAGCTCACCAGCGAAATTGTTAATAAGTTCTTTGGGGAGTATGGCCCCCAAGATATCACGACAAAATTTTTTCACATCGACCTCCATCTTAAAGACCAAGCACAGCTTAAAATCAGAGACCTTCTGATTTCATTCTTTTCTAACAGGGAGCCGAGGAGGGTAATAGATCCTACCAGAATCACGGTAAATTATCTCGATATTTACGACGATATTCTTAAACTAAAAGAAAAATCTGAAAAGGTAAAGATTCCGCATCCAGACATAGGCGTTAAAAATATCGTATATACGGTTAATCATGGAACCATGGATTGGATAAGAGACGTTTATACTACATTGTCCATCGGTATCTGGGGTGTCAGCGGCAGGGCGGACGATGGCTACAGGCCAACATGGGTCGATGGTATCTACAGGCTAACGTGGATCTCTATCCATCAATTTAATATGATCACGGACGGTAAAACCTACTCTGGTGGCACCGCGATGTTAATTCTCAAGGGTCGCGGACAAGACTTTAATGTCGTCGCGGTTGATAGCTCCACCATTAGATCAAGAATAACTTGGTGTTTAGAATTTTTAGATGATTTTTCCGGCTAAAGCTACCATACCTACAGGCCCGCAATTCCACTTCCACCTGGCCCTTTAACGACGGCAAATAATTGAAAACACTAGCGGGTTTAAAATAGTAATGACATCGATGAAATCAATTAAACCGATAATAGTCCTAGAGGTATCACAATCGCATCGATATCGATATGATACCGTGAAAGAATTTTCCGCGAACTTGAAATCACTTTCTGAGCGTTATCGTGAAAAAATAAAAAAAAATACCGACGCAGCGTAGCAATCATCGACATCACCGTGTACTCGGTGTCCGGTGTGATGGACTAAAAAGTTATCATCGTGTTCTCAGAAAAAACTCGCCGATTATACAGCTCGGTACCGGGCGGTATTTGACGCGTACTCGAAATTATCCGAGTTGATCTCGCTGTCGATAGATAATTCGTTCATATCCGATGTTGAATTTTCCACGATGACCCAGTTGTATAACTCCGCGATGTTGAAATTGGAAATTGAAGACAGCGTTAACAATAATGTCACTCGAACTGCTTCAACGAATCCCGGAGAATACCAGTCCGATACGAACAAGCATGATATCAATAACATCAACAAACCCACAATTTAGTGTGAATTTCCCTTCTCCGATTCCAGTGCGCGAGATCGCGCTGGCAAAATTACGAGTATATCATAGCTGGCCTAATATCAGATCGGTTGCATTTGGCGGTCAGCAACCGAATAACGCACTGGTGTTCTCGTATAAGAATAAACCCGATGGTTATCCAGCGTGGGAAACTGTTTCGTTACCAACTGGGTCGTACCAAATTAAGCAAATCGATGCTGAAATTCAGCGTAGAATAAAATCAATCACTGGAAAAGAATCAAAAATAGCTATTAATGTTCATGAACCGACTCTCTCGTCGTCGATCGAAATAAGCACAGAGGGATACATTGTAGATATATATAACAGCTCGTTAAGAACAGTGTTAGGATGGCCTGAAAAACCACCGGAAAAATCCACCATCGGCTTAACCACAGACGTACAATCATATCATGAAATCAATCCCATGGATCGAGATAATTTATCTGATATAAACAAAAAGGAAAATTTGCCGATAGATTTATATTTACCAACAAAAACACGTTGCAATGGGATTTTATCATTAAAAGAACAGCTGACTCATCTGTTACTATTTCATTTACGCTAACTGACATCATTGGTTATTTTAATGAAATTAATCAATTGCATAAAACACAACTAGAACAACTACGGCAAATAAATTCACAAAAACACGTTGAAATTCTAAATCAGCTTGTATCTGACATGGAATATATCAATGAACTAATTATTCAAACAATAACCAATGACAACAGCGACAATAAACAACGATTCCTAACCGATTACAATATCACAGAAGCCAATCTGCGTAATTTCAAGTTTCCATAATACAACGCTGAGGGACTAAAAGAAACTGTTAGGAATGTTAGCAGGATATTACAAGTACAAGATTCAACTATCCTTAAATATAATAATGACCCAGATGGCGGCGGTAGGCATATTGCCCCGCATAATGTGAATATTTCAGCGGTGATTGCGCTCAATATAACATGTGATGCTATCGAAGGAAGCTATCAAATTAATCTAGAGCAATCAAATCAAACTCAGCAGGGATATATTCTTTATTCGTTTGCACCAACAGCTCCTCCAGGATTCCTAATTATTGAAAACCCAATTAATCCTGTCTACATGCGATGCCATAATAATTCGTTAACGAGAATTAATTTCCGACTCACCGACCAGTCGAATAATTTGATTGATCTACAAGATGAGGTGTTAGCGATTAGTTTGTTTGTAAAGTCCTAACGACTTAATCAAATATTTGGTATAGCAGCGGGGGGGGGGGGAGGGGGGGAGGAGGGCGATGACATCACGACGAGACCGTATTTTGACTAAACGATGAAAACAGTCTTGGAGTATGATTTGCGAAAAACTTATGTTTCGAGCAAGTAATCCTTTTTTTTTTGGTTGAAAAAGAAGGATTCGAATTAATTCTCTCGAGATGTTTTTTAGATTTAGAGCAAATGATGTCTGGAGCAAATGTCCGATTCGCCCCCCCCCCCCCCCCCCCGCTGCTAACCTCCTTCTCTTCCTTGACTGCTCCTTCTTTAATTTCTCCACATGGTGATGACTTTGATGAGGTAATCGTGTTTATTTCGCGTATAACACACAGGCATTTAGGTATGCACACACACACACACACGCACGCACGCACGCACGCACGCACGCACGCACGCACGCACGCACACACACACACACACACACACACACACACACACACACACACACATACATACATACATACATACATACATACATACATACATACATACATACATACATACATACATACATACATACATGTAAAATAAGCATAACGACATGGATACAAATGTACAGAGAGGCTCTAATGCATAAAACATTGTTAAATTTGCAATTTGCTTGTACTTATAGATATCTAAGAAGTTTGAGTTGATAATATGTATTGGCTTAGCAAGTTATATTATTTATTGCTTTAATATTGACACTTTAAGAATGCCCGTGGATTTATAATATAAACGAACCAACAACAATGTCATACAGAGATTGTTATCATTATATCTTACATAACCTGCCAACATTTATTATACTGTTCAGATATGTCAAATGTCACGCTCCAGGAAGGTTAAAAAGAACAAGAAACCTTCAAATTACAGTATTATTGGACAAAGCTGTATTGACACTCTTTCGTCATCGATGGTAGATTAATTCACGCAGTGTTATGGCTCAGTGATATATTAACATTGTCAGTAACTCAAAAAAACGTCAAAGATTGGGGGTGGGTGCGATTTTGGAGTGGATGAGTTGGGATTTGTTGGAAGGTGAATACATACATGTACATGTCTATATTTATTCCTTTACTTAGCAAACATACTACTACTACTACTACTACTACTACTACTACTATCTGAAAATACATACATACATACATACATACATACATACATACATACATACATACATACATACATACATACATACATACATACATACATACATACATACATACATACATACATACATATTTACGTACGTACGCACGCACGCATGTGGGTGCACGCACGCACGCGGGCGGACGGGCGGGAATGACGGACGGACGGACCTACAGACAGACAGACAGACTGACTCTAATGCACAAAGACAGACGAACAGACATGCAATCTTTAAACTGTCCAACTATAATGTTTAAGTTTTGAACTCTATAAATTGGCTCGTCCTTACAAGTGTCTAGGAAGTTTTAGTTGATAATATGTGCTGACGGGGCAAGTTATTTTATTCAATGCTTAGATACTGACACTATTCGAATGCCCGTTTTAAAAAAAAAAGCAACTAAACTATAGCAGACAGCGGGTTTACATTTTTATCTTACATAACGTGTCAACATTTCACAACTGATTAGATATGTCAAGTGTTACGTTCCATGATAGTTAAAAAGAGCAGGGAACCTATAAATTAAATTATGATTGGACAAAGATATGTTGACACATTTAGTTCATCGCTGTTGGATTCGTGCACTGATATGGCCCTGTTATACCCCCACTGTGGTACGTGTGTTATTATGATTGTGGTCGTGAACTCTAATATATTATTTAAATTACTAAAGAAGTCCCACACAAGGGCGAACATATAGGAAGTGAAATTAGTCATAGAGAGAGGTAAAGCTCCTTTACTTACACACACACACGCACGCACGCATGCAAATACATACATACATACGTACGTACATACATACATACATAATACATACATACATACATACATACATACATACATACATACATACATACATACATACATACATACATACATACATACATACATACATACATACATTCATACATACATACATACATATTGTTTGCATTTTATTTTTGATATTCATCTAGTTCCGTTTATTTTTAATCTAAATAATCAGCATAGATAAATTGAACTCCATTATACAATACATTTTGTCGCTTCGGTGATTAAACTGTAAAGTTACGTGTTAATAGCAAACATATACTTGCATACATAGTAATCATGTGTCGTATATTAGACAAATAACCATAGTCAACTTTTAGCTTCATTTTGGTTTCTACAATATTGATATTTTATAATATATAATACTTCTAATAATGCCTTAAAAAACCGAAAGATGCTATACATTTTGGTTTAAAGATTCCCCTCCACATCCCTCACTCTCGTCTACCAGTTCAGGATTTTTTTTTTGTACAGTGAATCGGAATTTGGTTAGTCTAAGCTGATCTACGTGGATTTACCTTCTTCTGTCATCAGAAACAAAATTCACTCGTCCAATACACACAGATTTATTTACCTATATAGCAATACGAATTCTGGCATTTGCTTGTAAGTGAAATGCATCTGTATAAAAGACAAAGCAAAGACTTGTTTTGTAGAAGTCATTCAACTCAGTTTATTTAACCTCGTTATTCATAATGATAAAAGCTCCCAAATGGTATGTCATATAAGTTTTAATGAAAAAGAGTTTTTTTAACATCATTATAATAAATCTGTACATCCCCACTGTTAAGCACATGAACAGTAACTTCATCTCTAGAGTAATCGAATGTATTGTAAATAATATGACTCTACCTTTCCTGATACCAGGAAACTCTATCATATCTTTATGATACCAGGAAACTCTATCAATCCTTTCTGATGCCAGGAAACTCTCTATCACACCTTTCTGGTGCCAGGAAACTATATCACACCTTTGTGATGCCGGGCCTCTTTATCATACCTTTTTTATACCATGAAATTTGATCACACATTTCTGACGCTAAGAAACTATATCACCTACCATTAATAAGATTATGTTTGATTGTTCAAATCTGTTTAGTTTCCTTTCCTGCCTTCTAGATATCGCGATGATTAGGGAAGTAATAAACCGTCAATGTATTAGAGAAACGAATAAGTCTGCTTCACGATTGACATAATGAATTAATCGATATTTTAGCAAGACTAAATATGTGTTTTCAGAAGAATTGATGTAAACAGTACAGTAAAAGTCTGTTATTTTCATTGGTTGCTCTAATCGAAATGAAAAGACTGGACAGCTAATTTACTTTACTTCTCTCCCTTATATTATAAGACTAGTCCAACATTGATTTACCTTCTTGTTTAAAGCGTTGACCACAAACAAACACCAACGACATTTTAACACCGCACAGAAGTTCCGATTTATGAATTCTTTATTGCTTTACATTTAACAAACTGAAGTAGTTGCTGCTGACCATTTTCAACATGACAAGACCAAACATGACTGCCAATATGTTATTTATTTATTTATGTATCTTTTATTTATTTCTTTATTATGTTGGTGTAAGTTAAACCTTTTCATTATAACATGAATCCGTACGCATATATCGGTATGTTTGTAGACAACACGATGATGTAATTGTTGTCTTTTTTTGGAAATAGACTACGATTGGGAAACTTGCAACATGTTTTGTAAAAAGAATTCACATACAGCACGTCTCCCAGCTCTTCCTAAAATATATACTCAGTCTTTGACAATGACCTTGTACATACATAAGTAACACAACGTCTCACTTACACAAATCTGACAGGGCGTGACATATCCCGACGTACTTGCACATGGGACCATCTTAGTCCCTAAGAAAAACAGCACTGAACATCATATCCGTTTTCTCTTTATTTCAGTCACTCTAACTGATCTGATATAGTGTCTCAAGCACAGCTCTCCTGCCGACAAAATCCAATATTTCAAAGACATTTAAGAAGATGGCAAACTGATTATCATCTTTCCGTACAATCTGTATCTTTAGTGCATTTTTCCCAAGCAAATAATGGATCTATCCAAATTGTATATATATATATATATATATATATATATATATATATATATATATATATATATATATATATATATATATATATATATATATATAAAAGTATCGTTAAATCTTAATACAATTTTGTATAGTCACCGTCGTGAAATCCACATTCAAAGACATTTTCAATTCTAATCTTTAAAGTGATAATGCTTTGTAAATTATGTTTTTTCAGACATCATGTTATCTATTTCCGGTCGGAAACAATACAAGTTTTATTGTGACGCAGACGCAAGTCGAATCAATCATCTTGGCACGAGTATTACACTACTGATTCATTCTGTGTTTGCCTCATGCAAGGTGTTTACCCCTTTACAAATAGATCACCCTTCTGTGTCAGGTACACATACTGTGTAACCGAGTTGTGAATTTAATTAAAGTATCGATTTCAAACATTAGAAACACTGAACTGAAAAATCTCCTGGGCATTACAAACAATTGTAAATATTATTTTACCGAGACTTTTCAGGCATTACATTTTTGGCAACATGTAAGTGAATTTTCGGCTCCAGTTGATTAATACCAATTTTTCTTGTTACTATTCTCGATTATTTAGAATTGCTGTTGTTAAACTCGAAAACGTTTAGACGCTTTATTGTTGGATATGTTTTGCTAGTACTGTAAAACATTGGTATATTTTATCACGCTGTACATGTTAATTTTGTACGCATATGATAATGATGGTGAGATATATTTGAAATGGAGTACCTAACAGACTCGTAAATTTGGCTCTGCGTAAACGTATCACCACGTGATGCCCCGTTGTGACGAAGCTAAGTACAATATTCAAACTCCAGCTAACATCTCAAAAAGTTTTCATTCTGTATAAGTTTAGTCTATGAGGGGTATGTGTTTGTGTGTGCGCGTAATGTTTCAAGGTGTTAACCTAGCACGATAATATTCACGTAAGAAAACAATAACGCTGTGCTATGATTTTACTTTTTGAATGCTCAGATCATGAAACTGAAGGCCAGCACGCGCTACAATTCTAAAATGTTGTATTTAAGAAATAATGACTTGAAATGGAGGAGAGGTATCCAACATTATGGATCTATTCATATAGTGCATCTAGTGATTCAACATAGTTAAGATTATGTCGATAATATATTCATGCACATAATTAAATAGATTGGAGACTATTTAATAGAAGAGGTAGATAAACGTGGTGAAGGTTGCGATAGAAAAAGAGAAAGCCTTTCAACTTTGGCTTTCTCTCCAGTCTTTTAGTTAGAGAACACTGAAACTGGTGTAGATGGCACAATGCCAAAAAGTGAGAACTGGGAGCGATCTCATTCAACTATCTTGAAGTGTTCAATCTCAGAAAATTTCTAATGTTAATCAGTGGTGTACTTTTGTGGAAATGGCGTTCTCTTACTGTTTCTGCGGGTTCCCTTACTGTTCATGCGCTCACCATTGTGCCTCCGAATCTGATGAATGTCTGTTTCCTCACTTCTTTATGTAGCATTACAAAATTGATGTTAATGAATGATTATAATTTTAGAATATATTTGGAAAGAAAAACGACAAAATTGTGTGCTTCAATGAGAGACAAATAAATAAGTATGGTCTCCCACGACTAACCCCATTACATTATTTATATTGCTGTGTACCTATGCTTCGTACCGAGTTAGCACTTCCTCTTTAAGTTTTCAATAATTCGTGACATCATTTTTCACTCCTCTCTATGTTCTGCCTAACATTATTTAATGAATACAATTTTACTTCCGTGTTTGATCACACCTAATATGTGTCGCAGCAATACGGTCATAAGAATAATCCCCAAAAAGGTGGGGTTTGAACTGCCTAAAGCCTTGATAAGGGAGTTTTAATCTCAATTAAAGAGAAATGCTTACTTTTTTTGAAACTCCAGTAACACGGTCCTTTGTGTACGGGAAGAAATCCATTTTTAAAAAATCAGGAATAAGGCGATAATAATAAATTCTGGCAGATTTCGTAAGAAATTATATATCACTGAAAGATTTGATAGTTTGTCACTTAAACCATTTTATGAAAATCAAAGATTTAGGTTTCTTCCTAGATGTTGATAAATATTAATAATGATACCATGTTATTTCTTCTTCTTCTTCTTCTTCTTCTTCTTCTTCTTCTTCTTCTTCTTCCAATTTTATTGTTTTTGTTCCTTGTTTTTGTTTCTCTGTAGTCATATCATTATAGATGTTGTAAAGCGCTTAGAGCTTCTGAAGATTGGGCGCTAAACAAAGTCCTCACTATTAGTAGTAGCAGTAGTAGTCTTAGTAGTAGTAGTAGTATTTCGTTTTCTTCTTCTTCTTCTTCTTCTTCTTCTTATTATTATTATTATTATTATTATTATTACTATATACTTATTATTATAAGTAGTAGTAGTAGTAGTAGTAGTAGTAGTAGTAGTAGTAGTAGTTGGTGTAGTTGCAGTAGTAGTAATAGTAGTAGAGTAGAAGATGAAGGAGAGGTGAGTGACATCACACTCCACCTGTTATGGTGCTTTGGTTATCGTTATCTATGATGTGTGGAATGTCTGGACCAGGGAGATTTAATCTCAAGCATTAGGTTAATAATTATTATATTTAGAAAGACTAATATCATGTCTTTTGTATATGGGAAGTAATTATTTTTAAGTAAACCCTGGACTAGGATGGTATTCATAACACCTGGCAGATTTCATATGAAATTACGGTTACTGAAAGATTTTATAAGTTGTAACTTGTAGCATTGTCTGAAAATCAAAGAATTGTCAAATTTCTTCCTAAAAAGAAAGATTTTATAAAGAATGATTTTATAAGTTGTAACTTGTAGCATTGTCTGAAAATCAAAGAATTGTCAAATTTCTTCCTAAATGTTGTTATGCAGCATTTATGTTACCTTGTTATTTTTGCTAATTATGATTGTTGTTATTATTATTATTAGTAGTAGTAGTAGTAGTAGTAGTAGTAGTAGTAGTACTAGTAGTAGTAGTAATAATAGTTTTAGTTTTATCATTAGTATTAGTATTAATGAGTATTATTATTTTTATTATTATTATTATTATTATTATTATTATTATTATTATTATTATTATTATTTATAGTTGCAGTAGTAGTAGTAGTAGTTGTAGTAGTAGCAGCATGGCTATCGTTATCTAGAAGGTGATAGACCACGGTTTTGTATTGCCCGGAACGACGGAACAATAAAATAAGATATGAATTAATGGAAGGAATAACAGAGATATGAGAATAAATTTAGAATACAGCAACTCGACCCACCCCCGTATGTATAATATAACAATTTATTCAATTACATAAGTAAATTCAAATTGAACATAACAATTTAAAGCTACACTTTCTCCTAGAAATATAAATAACAATATTTTAGAGAAATGCATTTAAACGGTTTGTTCAACCGATAAAATAATACGAGTGGGTAATCGAACTCGAGTTGCCAGTTCACGTTTTCGACTTTCATCTCTCTCTCTCTCTCTCTCTCTCTCTCTCTCTCTCTCTCTCTCTCTCTCTCTCTCTCTCTCTCTCTCTCTCTCGTCACTTCTTTGAGTCATCAATCATAACTTCGTTGCAGTCTACTTTCCATCTCAATGTATGACACATGTATGGAGCTATTTTTCCCCGTGTGTCTTTTCGGGACTCTGCCTTTCTATGTAGCCTAATATCGCTAAGATTCCGGGTCTCTTGAATTCTTCTAGACTCCAGAAAAGGCACGTGTTAATTAGCCAATCAGGATTAACTTCCTCTAACCAAACCGTTTGTAATGCTCCTAAGTCAGAATAATTCTCACTAGTTTGCCTTTAATAATACATAGTCTAGAAGTTTTCATTCAATAACCTTTATTTCAAATGACCCAAGATTTCCAAAATTGTATCTCTGGTGTGTTTCAGCTTTGTAAATTCCTTTATTTGTACCTGCCTTAGCATAACTGTCAGACCTTTACTTTAACGGGTCTTAAAGTAAAATCCCATTTTGCCTCAAGCAGAGCAAAGATTAAAAAACACAAGCTACATTTTTGGCGATCCTAGCCCATAAGTAAAACTTAATGGTTACGTGTCATGCTGACCACGACAGAAACAACTGCCAAAATATACACATTTTGTATATATTCCATAGTAGTAGTAGTAGTAGTAGTAGTAGATACTGTTGTAGTAGTAGTAGTATCAGTAGGTACCTTATAAATCAGAAATAAGCACAGGCACATTTGTAGATATTATAATCATGTTATGTATGTATGTATGTATGTATGTATGTATGTATGTATGTATGTATGTATGTATGTATGTATGTATGTATGTATGTATGTATGTATGTGTTGGGGGTGTGCGTGCGTGCTTGCGCGCGCGTGGATGGATGGATGGATGCAAAGGCATTGGTGTCCAGATTAGTGGTCCTGTTAGAAATTATGCAATTGTGGTTCCCATCCATGTTTAAATTATGGAGTTTAATGGTTCTAATGTGCAAATTTGTACATAACTTGCAATTAACACGTGTAATTCTTCTTTCTTAATTAAAGGTTGCGCAACAACAGTGCAGTTGGTTGTCTAATTTCATGTATGTATGTATGTATGTATGTATGTATGTATGTATGTATGTATGTATGTATGTATGTATGTAAGGACACACAAACATCAAGTAAGGGTCCTAAAACTTTATGTAAAATCAAGAAAATCTTTCACAAAAACTAGATACGGAGGGGTGGTGTTGGTCCTCGGTACTCTCCCCAGCACAAAGCTGGATTGAGTTGACTTTGCCAAAGTCATTTGTCCATTGTGTGTGCATTTTGTATTTTTATTATGTTTGTTGTACAGTGTAGTTGTATGGACGGCACTAAGTCATATCATTGAGTTATAGGACTATGTTAAAAAACAGTTTTATTGTGAAATTTTGAAAATTGTTTTGTAATTGCTAAAAAAATCGAAAACTTTAACAATCTAATGGTGCACTTTATTTAAATAGTTTATGTATTGATGTTATCTCACAATTTGGTTTCTATGCTGTGGAATTTCCAAAATATTTGTGTCTGGTAGCGTTGTGTTTTAACGTTGTTCAATCGGTTTTCCATTTCCATTGCAGTTTTTTTCCTTCAATCCAATTAGTCTAACTTATTCTGTTTTTTTTTTAATCCCTAGAATTATTGTAAGTTCAAAATTCCAAAGAATTCCTTTAGTTATTGTTTATATTGCTATAATAGCACAAATCAAGGTAGGATAACAGACAAGTAAAGTAAATTAAGTCATAGATGCAGGTATATTGAGGCATATTGAAACCTGCATCCTATAAGTAATGATCTAAAATAGTATAGATTTTTTTTCTGTAATCTGTGGGAAGAAATCAATCACGTGGTAGCTCTGTAACTCAGAACGTGTTAATGATGTCATCTAAAGGTCAGATTTGGTTTTGGTTTTAGCCTAGGTACATGTATATATTCGTATTTGGTTTTCAGGCCGACATATAGATTTTGATCAAGCTGTAAATCTCCTACAACGTGGAGAGATAATTGCACAATGAAAACACGCACCACAACTGGCGTCATACAACTAGCCGTTTCAGCTTTCCAGAATGTTTCGCAATCCCATTAATCTTAATTGTGGAGTTAGAATAGAAAGAAGAAAGAATAGAAGAAAGAAATTCCTTGCTGCATGCGTTGAAATCGGTTATAAAATTAATTTCTGATGTATGGGAAGGGTTGGAAATCTTTAAAGCGAGTGCAGAATTTCACAATGATCTCACATCCTACAACTGGTGTCGTACAACTAGCCATTCAGCTATCCGGTGCATTATGCTATCCCATTATTTAATCCCACTCACCTCTAAAAACCCTTCAAATAAAGCATATGTTTAACGAAATATAAAATGCATGTTACATATTCCATAAAATTTTATTTCTTTTTGCGATTATTTCAATAATATAATTAGTGACTTCCTGGTAAAGTTTTTTATCATCTATATTATTAGTATACAATAGAGCATTTTCCTCAAATACTCCATTTTGGATTCTTATCTTGTTTATAAGTTGTTCTCTTTCAAATTTAAAGATATTACATTGTAGTATTAAATGGAATTTACTGTCTTTAAATTTTTTGCATAGAGTACAGTTTGGTATTTTAGGAATAAGTTTCCTTTTGAAAGCCAATTCACCTGTCCACCAAATGTCATGTAATTAATTAAACAATGTATTAAATTTGTATAAAATTTTTATTTGAGACCAATTTCTCCAAATTGTATGCCAATTCATAAAAGGTAATCTATACTAGATACAAACAATTCCAGTGTGCTGTTGACCCTTGGGACTCTCTCCAGCATATAGCTGGTTTGAGTCTTTTTAGGGACACCGTCTATTGCGAAAATGTATGTTGAAGTGTTGTGGTTCCCTGTCCGCCCATGAGTGCGGTTATAAGTGTGTGTCTTTGTATTCATTTATGTAATTTGGATAACGGTTGATCTTGGCTTGGTTTGTCAAATTGTTATAGTTGTGTTACCCAGAAAGGAATTTCGACTGATAATACTCTCGAGCCTCTATTTGTGCCATAGAGACTAATGATTTCTTTACAGTCTAATTCGCTAACCTTAGGATCGTACTATTCACCCTTGGAGCTATAATAGTTCTAGGGCCAATTTCCTCTCCTTTGTTGTAGTAGAAGTATTTCTTTTTTCCCAGTTGGCTTTGCGAGAGCCAGATGTCCATATGTGAGTGTATATGGTATCTCTCTTTTTTTGTATGGTGTAGAGTGTTGTGTATGGACGGCACTACCTAGACCGAATTCCCAGTTGAGTCCTTATCTAATTTTTTTTATGTAAATTTGGAATAAGTTTTAGTTTTCGAATTTAGTTTGATTATTTCCAAAAGGGTGTGCTTTATTTGCATAGTTTGTATGGTTGTGTGACTAGTAAATGTTTAAATGTTGTGGCATTAGAATTATTACTTGATGAGGTGCGTGTTTTTTTTTTTTTTGTTGATTCTGTGATGCTCGTAGTCAGTGCAATCGTATTCGTTGCATCAAGTTATAAGTATCATTTTCGAATAGTCCTTTGCGGGCTATTGTTTGTTATGGGTGGGGGGGGGGGTAGTTCACATGGGTTGATAAACCCTTTTTGGATATTCGTTATGGGGGGAGGTGTGTCATTTTCCACTCATCTTCTTTTTGTTTGAAATGTTAGGGTGAGAGGCTAATTTCTCTGTTCATTATTCTTGTATCAGGTTGTACTGCTTTGTATTTATGTTTGTGTTATCTCATGGGGGGGGGGGGGGGAAGCATGCAGGGGGTTATTAATTTCTCTTTTTTGTTGTTTTGTTATTTTTTTTGTTTTGATTTTTTTTTTTATAACTGATGTTTTTTGTATTGTGATAGTGGGGGTCTGGGTTCGCTGGTTTTATTGTTCGTTTGTCTGATTTATTTGGCCGGTGTTTATATGTGTTTGGGGGGAGGCAAGGTAATTAGTCTATGTCGTTGGGATGGGGAGATGTGTTGAAGTATGTATAGTTGTTTGGGGGGTATATGTAGCTCGGACTGGTCTCTTCTGTCCATAATCAAAACTGTATCTATTAATGGTGGGTCATAGTATAATTGCTAGATTTGCTGGCTATGTTTTGTCCGGAGTGCCCCAAAATTTGGAGTTGGGATTTTACTGTTTGTGTGGCGCCTGGGCCACTACATTCCTAGGGTGGAGGTTCCCGACCCGGGTCCCCGACGCTGTGTTCATACAGCTCGGGGAAAATGAGATCCACATCAAGAGTGTTGGTCAAATTGTTGATGAGCTGGTGGTCTTATGCCTATGGTATCGTGCCCTGGGGATATGTTCTAATTGGAGAACTATTGCCGAGGTTGCGGTCCAGGGGCCTGACTGCACGAGAGTACAGGTTAAGGATGCTGTGTATAAATATACTACTGAGACGTACCCTTCGCGATGTGCCAGAGATGTGTGTGGTGCGGAACCGGGGTTTTCGAAGATCTTGCCTTGATTATGATGGTGTCCACCTCAACCGACGAGGGAAGAGGTGGTATATCCGGAAAATCGTAGCAGCACTGCGACAATTGATTCGTTAGTCCTGGACTTTTTTCAGTGCATTGTATTACTGTGACTATTTTCATGTGGGGGGGGGGGGGATTTTAGATTCAAGTACTGTGTAAATAATTTATCTGAAAGTTTATGACGAGTTCTTGAGAATATGGTATTTTGAATTGCATTTATTCGTAAGTCGGAAGTTTATGTATACTATTTGAAATATATCTGTTTCATTTCATTATACTATCTTTATTTGAAAGTATGGTGGTTCTAGTTTGATTTATTTGTGAATCTAAGGTTATTTGGATAATTTTAAATTGGCTGCTACATTTGATTTAAAATGAGTATTATGTGAAAAATCATTTATTTGCAATGATTATTGTGTTTAGTAATATTAGGGCCGGGGGTGGGGTGGGGGGCTGTTTTAGTTTATTATTATACGATTCGTTTGGAGAGATAATATATAGTGTGCGTTAGACATGTATTCAGGTTAAAGTATGATATTTCTAATTTGACTTATTTATAAGCCTGTTCTAGCACTCTGCTCTTGTTTTAGAAAGGGTTACAGACAATGGATTATAATTAATTTAACATGTGTGCCTTATCAGAAGTCAAGAAGTCCAATCTCAGTAAGCCCTGGAAAGATAAACATTAGAGGCTGAAGGCGTTAACAGACTTTGGTCACAAATATCCAGAATGCTGGGATTAATGTTCTGGCCAAATGTTTCTGCTAACAGGCTGAAATCTGATACAGCACCTAGGGTCACATCATACTTATATATATATATATATATATATATATATATATATATATATATATATATATATATATATATATATATATATATATATATATATATATATATATATATATTTATTTATTTATTTATTTATTTCTGGTGGTGTTATTTCTTTAATATAATTTTATTTTAACTTTTCTTTCTTTTAGCTTTTGCAGCAAATGTATCATTTTACCCACTGTGTGACTATTTCACTATTCGACACCAATAGTTTAATTTACACATGTAACTTATTACAGCAGTTCCTCTCTTGTAGTTAATTATAACTGTTAATAAAGTATTCTGCAAAGCGAAACTATCAATGTTCAAAAATATTGAAGGAACATTTCTGAAGTAAGCTGTACTCAATGTTTCACCTTAAACGAATTTACAGACCTAGTGCGCGAGCAACATGTTGGATACAATCATTGTTTGGACTTAATAACAAATGTTTGGAATACATGACTTCTATTTAAATTTTTCTGTCTTTATCAAAGTTATCAGCATTCTTTCAGAAATCCAATTTCATTGAAATGTTTAAGGACACTTTCGCACTTTCAATGTTTGCAGAAAGAATTACATTATTCAAATAGTTTATATTAATAGTTTACATTATTCAAATAGTTTATATTAATAGTAGTAGTAGTAGTAGTAGCAGTAGTAGTAGTAGTAGTAGTAGTAGTAGTAGTAGTAGTAGTAGTAGTAGTAGTATGTAATGTTATATAATGTTATTATTAATATTACTATTATTAGTTGATTGCCGAAGAAAAGGTGAAGATGGAAAGGAGACGAGAACAGAACAGAATGGCGACATGGAGATTCAAGGAGAAGCAAAGCTGAAGACAGACAGTAAGCTATTGTCTTAAAAAGAAAACAGATGAAAGAGATCTCCGACAAAATCTCAGCTGGATATAAAGGAAAAGAGATCTCCGACAAAATCTCAGCTGGATATAAAGGAAATGAGGCACGTAATATAAACTATAATTTGAACAAGATCAATATATTTAAGAAAACAATATGCTGAAACTTCCCAGTGACACAATTCTCAGATTTACGCAGAGACTTCTGTCGATGTAAAACTGCTGGAAACGTAAGGTTGTGACTGCACACAAGCTTTCAGAATGATTGTTTTACAATTACCCAAACAATCTAAACATTGTATATTGGAGTACATATATTGAAATTAACCCATATGAATATTGAACAGGTAAATAATAACAAACTCATAATAATGATCACGATAATGATCTTCGTCTCGCGCACTAATTTAGGTTGAAATAGTAGCAGCTATAATCGCATAATCGTGTTTTATGTGAATCTGTCTCGATCTGTGTGCGAGATAGTGATAAAGCAATAATCTTGATTATGACTATGGTGTATATGTAAATATAAAAATGAATAAGGTTATAATTAGTAGTAGTAGTAGCAGTAAGAATAAATATAGCATTCCTATGATTATTATTATTATTATTATTATTATTATTATTATTGTTGTTGATGATGATGATGATGATGATGATGATGATGATGATGATGATGAAGTAAAGAAAGACACAGGGACTAATTCTAGATACGATTATAATATGTAATTTTCGAGCAGGGATCTGAATCCGTTTCAAATTGTGTGTGTGTGTTTGTGTGTTATATGAAGCCAGTCTCTATCATCTCCCCAGTGACGATGGATCAAAATTATTAACTGTTGAGTAGATCTGCAGACTCCAATCCCCATTTGTATCCCAAATATTACAGTCTTTGTATTAAATAATGTAGGAGTTGCTTAAGGACGGGGGATCGCATTATCGGCCAGTGTAAATGTAGGAGAAAGAACCCGGGAAAACCAAAGAAAGAACCGCCGACCCATAAGAAGCTACTGGTAAGCTTTCTCACATACGAATCACTAAGCAGCACATCAGAAAACAATATTTCATAGTCACAAGTTCAATTTAAACCGCATTTAACATCCAAAATAGAGTACAAATATATTAATCGCTAGAATAATTACATACATACATATTTGCTACTCTATAACTAATGACAGTCATGGATATTTTTATCATACAATTTCAGAGTATTGGGCACTTTCCTTTCTGGAAATTATCTGACAGCTGCGTTCCGAGAAGTAGTAAAACGTGTTTGCATTTGATAACGGAACTACATTGAAGCTCTTTAGTTTGGAAAGGAATCGATAGATTTATCATGAAATGATCTGATACAAGGAATCTAACAAGCAATAAAAACCACGATGCGAGGTAAGTAAATTTATTTCATAGGAATAATAAAATGGACAATAACATCAAAGATGTGGATATTGTATTCACAGCATATTCCTCGAAGGGATAATAATAATAATAATAATAATAATAATAATAATAATAATAAGAAGAAGAAGAAGAAGAAGAAGAAGAAGAAGAAGAAGAAAGGACGACAAGAATAAGAATAAGAATATATATATATATATATATATATATATATATATATATATAGAGAGAGAGAGAGAGAGAGAGAGAGAGAGAGAGAGAGAGAGAGAGAGAGAAAGAGAGGAGGGTGATAAATATATACCTAAACTCAGCTATCTAACACGTTACTGCCAATTCATTCTTCCATATTTAGGATTGCTCCATCTTACTCTCTCTCTCTCTCTCTCTCTCTCTCTCTCTCTCTCTCTCTCTCTCTCTCTCTCTCTCTCTCTCATTTATGTTGTCTCCATCAAAATGAACAAGCTTCCAAATATATTGCGACCATACATTTATGCAAGCAATGAGATGTCATCGAAAACTACATAAAACGAACAAATAACAAATAACAAATAACAATAAGTATACATCAAGTATTAACTTGTTTGTATTTCTTTTGTTGGTATTTAAGAGCACTGCTAATGCATTTTGGCAATGCCATACGGAGCATAGGAGATACACAATTGTCCCAATAACTATTCAATTAAGAGTCCGGCGCTCTGATAGCTGAGCCAGCGTGGATTTTAAAACGTATTCAAAACGATTTTTTCACACGAGTAGTGCTAGTTGTCGTTGAGTTACATGTTTTGTTTCTATTTTCATATTCAGTGTTGCCATTACAGTACCTGTTACTATCAAGCTTTTCAAGCCTACACCATACATTTCTATATGCAGAAATAAACAAAACAAAAGAGGTATATAAAATTACGCGTTACTATGTAAACTCGCAATTAATCAAATAATTCGTTTAAGAATGTTACTATTTGTAACTTGGCAGAAAAGACATATATGTGACGATCCTCTCGCTAACAATATTCATTGTACCAATTAGCAGAAGAAATTCAGTAATTACAATAAATTTTTCTATGAAAAGTCTTTATTTTCATTAAAACAATACAAATCATGAATATTATATGAAGGAGCTAACAGGTATGTGTTATATTTTGTCCAAAATAATGTGTGATCCTCAGTTTAAATTAAAAGACAACAAAATTAGGTTTAAGCTTATGTACTGAAGAGAAATGTATGACAGGAGGTCTTCGTATATTTTTCTGAATGACGTCGTCAAGTGCAAATACATAACATTCCCGTTAAATTTAATACATGGTCAATACAGGTATGCCACTTACAACTTTAATGATTTATGAATTTCTCTATCAGTACTTTTAAGTCGAAAAGTGTAGTGTTTATTTTTGTTGGTGGGTGGCGACTGTTGTGCTCTATATTTGAAGTGCTATAAATTTATAGCACGATGAACTTTTCATAGGTTTAATTAATAACGTAACATTTCTCCTTTTAAAGACGGGGTTTCGCTTTGGAGACATAAATTTCCCTCGTGAGGATCGACACTTGATAGCCATTGCAGAAATTAAGAGATATAACGTTTCTTTGCATAAACAAACTGTGTTATACCAGTGTTAAAATATTATAAAGCTAACTTGAGAGTGGAGCTGGCGATATTTATGAAAGAATATATATCGGGGAGAGGTTTAAATGATTCTGTGCGAAATGCGGTGAATATGATTCACATATTACAGTTCATGAAATTTGTGTGTATTTTTCGCATACAAGTGGTTGAGCATATATTCATACATATGTACATACATGCATTCTCTGATCCGTATAGATAGGCGGCATTGCTTTGATATACATTTATCCTTTACCAAGACAGATACAAAATTTTCTTGCAATTTTCCTATTTGCAATGGTTTAAATGGGTTACTTTGTTTCTATGGACTTTCCCTAACACTACTGTTGACATTCCTAACCCAACTGTTGACTTTATCAAACTCTGTTGTTGACTTTCCCTAACACAACTGTTGACTTTCCTTAACACTACAGTTGACTTTCCTTATCACTATAGTTGACATTCCTTAACACTACAGTTGACTTTCCTTAACACTACAGTTGACTTTCCTTAACACTACAGTTGACTTTACCTTACACTACTGTTGACTTTCCTGAACACTAAAGTTGACTTTCCTTGTCACTACAGTTGACATTCCTTAACACTACAGTTGATTTTCCTTAACACTACAGTTGACTTTCCCAAACACTACAGTTGACTTTACCTTACACTACTGTTGACATTCCTTAACACTGCAGTTGATTTTCCTTAACACTACAGTTGACTTTCCCTAGCACTACAGTTGACTTTATCTAACACTACAGTTGACATTCCCTAACCCAACGTTTGACCTTCACTAACTTCACTGTTGACTTCCCCTAACCCAACGTTTGACCTTCACTAACTTCACTATTGACTTTTCCTAACTATACTGTTGGTTTTCTCTAACCTACTGTTGGTTTTCTCTAACCTACTTACTGTTGGTCTTCTTTAACAATACTCTCGATATTATCTAACCCAACTGTTAACGTTACTTAACTCTACTGTTGACTTTGATCTTGATTATCCCTAACAATACTGTTGACTTTCCCTAACACTGGTGTTATCTTTCCCTAACACTATTGTTGATTTTCTGTAATTCTAATGGTGTTTTCCTAACGTTACTATTAACTTTCCTAACTCTACTGTTGGCTTTCCCTAACACTAATGTTGACTTTCTCTAACACTACTGTTGGCTTTGCCTAACTCTAATGTTGACTTTCTTTAACTCTTGTGTTGAATTTCCCTAACACTAATGTTGACTTTCTCTAACACTACTGTTGGCTTTGCCTAACTCTAATGTTGACTTTCTTTAACTCTTGTGTTGACTTTCCCAAACTCTAATGTTGACATTCCTAACCCAACTATTGACTTTACCAAACTCTATTGTTGGCTTTACGTAACCCTCCTGTTGACATTCCCCAACTCTTAAGCTTCCAAGAGTTACCCACAGCTGATTGTATGTTTCAGATAAGGAGCGATTGATAATGCGTGATGTATTAAGCAGGTCCTTAAGTACGTATTGCAAATACAACGGAAGTCTTTACTTTCCAAAAACGTGAAATCGGCATTTTATACAATTTCCAAAACCTTGTTATCGGCATTTTATACAATTTCCAAAACCTTGAAATCGGCATTAAAAACAATCTATCCTGTTCAAAGAATCTTATCAGAATCGACAGTTTCTAGAACTTCGCTTTAAACGTTCAAATCAAGCCATTAATCATTGCTTTTAACTTGTTATTCCTCATTTAATAATAACAATTATCAAAGGATCAAAAGCAGATAATGAAGAGAAGGCTAAATTTTAATTATTAGAGGACAGCACCATATCGATTCTGCCGAGACACAAACTAAATTATCCGCCCTTTTACTTCATATGACGTCATTCTGGCACACATCTCTGGCGATTATGGTTTGGCTGAATGTTCTGTTAGAGTGTGTAGACCTCTAATTTATTGTGTTACATCATGTATCCCATCAACAAATGTATCATGGGTAGATCACATCTTTTGCCATTGTTAATATATTATCGTATCTTCCCGATGTGGATATGCAGCGTACAGTCAACTTTGCAAACGTAGGAATTGTGTTTGATATCCGATAGTTTCCTATTTTCAAATAATTTACAAAGTCTTTCATTGTTCATTATTTATGAATTTTGTATGATAGACTGTAGACTTAGTAGCAAGGTGGAAATGCATATATAAATCAATAGATTAAGAAATCAATCAATCAACAATAAATGAATCAATAAGTAAATCAGACAATCAATCAAACACTCAGTTAAACATTCTTCACTTAGTGACTATATATAATACCAATTACAGGCATTATGAATAACGAATTATATTAATTTGTTGGTGAAAGTTGTTCCCCGTTTACACGTGTTTGTATTATACAAGTAAAAATGCAGCAAGCTCTTTTACTGATCCTTACAGCACGAGCTTGAACACCTCTCTCTCTCTCTCTCTCTCACACACACACACACACACACACACACACACACACACACACTCTCTCTCTCTCTCTCTCTCTCTACGATACCAAACTACAATCACTCTTGACAGAAAATCTTTTTGGTCTGATGCAAGGATATATATTTATACATCTGACTGTGATATATTCAGATATTTATTGTGATATAAATTTAGATGCAGTTATATATAGATATATATATATATATATATATATATATATATATATATATATATATATATATATATATATATATATATATATATATATATATATATATATATATACTTTGCTTCGTTTTGTCCTATTTAACCCAACCCTTACACTCGATACAAATCTAACTGCGGAACAACATACTCATAGTCAACTAAAATTTCAGATATTTCTCTTATCTCCCTCACAGTGATAAATCTATTAATCACGCTATAACGTGCACAGCTCGTGCTTATATCATGCGTCCTCGAGACGTAAGAGCGTGGACTAAATGCGACTTGATAACACTGTATACATTTAACTTATAAACTGATCAAAGCATACCTATAGTCTAAAATGAAAATGTTTCCGACAGTGTACATTTACCAAGTGCTCCAGAACTTTTGAGTTATGCATATGAACTAGGCGTTTCATCTGGGTGATAACTCAGCGTTTCCCTGGCAACTTCACGTCTCCTAGGTTGATCTCCTACGTATTACAACAATATCTGTCGTGGCACACTTTAAGTTTCTAAGAAAATCATGCAATTATACTTGAAACGCCTGTGGAGAAAAGTTGGACAATGGACAATAATGAGGAAGCGAAAAGAGAAGCCTATTAATCTGATCGGCACAAATCGGCTTCGTGCCAATGGACACATTTTAAAAGCATTGTGTGCATCAAGAAGAGCAAGTGTTACAAATTGATAGGGAAGTTTTGATATTCTGTAATGTGCCTTTATTCCGAACAGTCCAGTATAAAAATGATTACGAATGCAGAGATACATCTGTTTTCAAAAACAGTTTTGAGGTGGCGAGTCGGGAATAAATTACCTTATCAGTACTAATTCGTACAATGGTCATTGTGTCTATATACCACGATGACGAACCTACGGTTTCCACAAATACTCGCACGGAAAAACAATAAGAACAACAACAGAAATAAAGAAAACCATAGTAACACATTATGTGTTGTTTTTTCTTATGTTTGTTTTTTTTTTCTTATTTAAAGTCACTGATTATTTTTACTAACCATTTCTTTCTAGTAACTTTTTGTGACAAATATTTTAATATAGATTCTGTCTTATTTTATGACATTGTTTGAACGTTGATTACAGACGCAAGCAGGCATGTGATCATGTCCGTAATCAGGTCCAATTCCTCTAAAGAGAAATTAATAAAAAGAAGTTTCGGCTTCATTACCTAATGAAAAAGTTTAAACAAAAATGGGATTCGTAAAATGCTATTGTCATGACAACCAGTTTGTACCACTTCCTAAACATGTGACCATAGGACTGAAGAAGACACTACAAATTTATTTCCTCAGAAATAAACGAAAATAGGTTTGTAAAATACATATTCTAACGTCAATCTGTCTTGTCCAACTCCCTAAGCATATGTTATCTAGCCTAAATTCATTAAGGGAAAAGACATAGTTATGGACAAACTTCGGTCACAGTCTACGGCGCAATGGAAGATATTTATAGGTTGTAGAATGGAGATCTGAAAGATCCTGGATTAAACTTGTATATCGAAGTAGGGTAGATGCTAGTTCTCATGCAGATGTAAAAACACTTGACACAATGCAAACGTCTTTCATACTAAATCTCAGACATATTGCACATACAAATCTGAAGTTGTTTTCATATTATGTAACTTCATCCGCCACTTCATAAAAGGTTCAATGTAAGGAGGAAGAATCAAACTTTACCAAAGTTTTTTGGAACATTGACATATGCCCATCCCAACCTTGACACCTATGTCCGGATCGAGATCATTTACATGATGATTCAAATTTTCAAGCGTCTACGTCACACAAATTCACTATGTCACACAAAGTTACTACGTGACACAAA
Source organism: Unio delphinus (assembly GCA_029339505.1). Lineage (NCBI taxonomy): Eukaryota > Metazoa > Mollusca > Bivalvia > Unionida > Unionidae > Unio > Unio delphinus. Next base: position 1,225,645 of record JAQISU010000093.1, read on the forward strand.
GTTACATGATATGACAATATGTCTCCCAACTGAGAAATTCGACGCAAGCTTAATTAGAAACATTCATATCAACATGCAAACATAATATCCTCTAGAAAAACAGAAATAAGCACACCGTAACTAACAACAGAACGTTCTGCACCCAATTACTGAATCCCTCAGAATAGGGAACGAATTATCTTAAACAGTGAACTGTCCGCTATTTCCCAACAAGTAGTTTCCAGCATAAATGTTCAGTATTCATCGTATTCCATATTCATATAGTAAACAATCTTGACATGAAACTCATTTAAGAACGAGAAAAAAGCACATACAATGGACAGATTTGCGATCTTTTTTCACAGAATATATATCAATATATGTTGAAAGTGAAAACTATATAAAAAAAGAAAAAAAAGAAAAGCAATAATATCGGTTTGATAGAAATTTTCAGTGGCTATACCTATCACATAAGTAGTTTGATGTTTTGGAGACCAAGATATGTGACATCATTCTTATAGCCAAAATTAAACTGACGTTTAAATTTAAACACTGGATAAAAAAAAAACTTGAAAATGCACAACCGAAAATAAAAAGCAGCCTTTGTATGTTAGAGACCATCTAGACAAAGAAAACTGTTTGCTCATTAAATTTGATGCCAAGAAAACTCACTACGTCTATATAGGGAAAGGTGCTGCAACTTGATTAGTCTATGAGCAAGGTGTTTTTGGTAATTTCTAAATGTGTGTAGTATGTATCAGTCTATATATTTTGTACAATATAAAAATGTACTTTTCAGGAAGAGGAATAGTTCCTTTTAAATTGTATAGTGAAACCAAGAAAATTGGCAAAATATTTCAAGATTCTTAGCATTTAGTTTTCATGATTTAATAGCAGCATTAATTGGTTTTCGCTGTATTTACGATGGTGACGATATTAACTAGTGATCACTTTCAATAACGACAACGATAACGGTAATTTTACAATCCGATGCTGTATATTTCCAACCGTCTAACGAAAATCAGTAATTATTTGAATTCACAACCAAATCAACACACACACACACACACACACACACACACACACACACACACACACATACATACATACATACATACATACATACATACATACATACATACATACATACATACATACATACATACATACATACATACATACATACATACATACATACATACATACATACATACATACATACATGAACAACATGCATAACAAAAAACAGGCATAACCTCATTTTACAATAAAATGCATGCCCAGCTCTCAACCAATATGTCATAACATAACAACAATAATAAGTAGTTAAGCTAAATAAATAAATTAATTAATTTAAAAAAACAAACATAAACAAAAGGACATCTTGCTGTTGTCAAATTCCGCAATTTTGTTTTATGACAGATCACGGAGATATAATGCTCTCTTGCCCATATAATATAAGAGTGTCACCTTTTGCTATCTTTTTCCATTGAGAATGGTTTCATGTTGCTCCACATAAATATATATATGTATGTGTATGTGTGTACATTTATATATATATATATATATATATATATATACATACATACATACATACATACATACATACATACATACATACATACATACATACATACATACATACATACATACATACATACATACATACATGTGTGTATATATGTGTATGTATGCATAAGCACGTATGTCATGTAGAAAGAACTACATTGATAATTACACTGGTATACGTTTAAAATTTTTTATTTATTTATTGTTTTTATTTTTTTTATACTCTTTACTGTTGTATTTCATGATTTTGTATTATCCTGAATTTGATTAATCTGATGTAATCTCTGTTGAAGAGGAAATAAAGTCAGTCAGTCATACATACATGCATACATACATACATACATACATACATACATACATACATACATACATACATACATACATACATACATACATACATACATACATACATACATACGCCAAATTTTTCGTCAGTGAAATCCAGTAATTAATTCGTAGGCTAGCCGACAATCAACTGTCTTGGTGTAGAGTTTGAACGGAAAGAGTGTTAGTTTACCTCGGTCAGACTGTTACAATATTTAGAGTGAAAACGGACTGAGTGTTTGACACGCGTTAACCTAGGTGATTCCTCAAGCAGAACTGTCAAAAATGATTGAGACAAATGATAAGGTGATATTTCGATCCTAAGTGGCATTTTTGGCATCTTGATAGACGGTTTTCTAAGGGTCCACAAGGATAGCATTTATGCCGATTGGTCAAATGTATAGGAAAGAGGGTTGGGTCGAAATCTAGAATTGGGGAATATATTCTCTGAGTCAATGAGTTTTGAATTAGTCTAGGAAGACCTCTGCAAGAGACGGTCAGCATTTATTAGTTCCAACATAGGAGAAGACTCTGGGGATAATTTTACAGCAGTGCCTTCGTAATAATAAGCTCAGGAAAGTCCGCCGGAAATCAAACGGCAGAAGCACGTCAAAAACACAAGGTATTTAACTCAAATTCACCTTTATCACGATGTAATGTATATGAGGTTTTTCTTTGTCATAGATGCATAATGTATCGATACTATGATACAAATAGTTCAGTATTACATTGATTTAATAAAGTACTTTGATATGTTTCTTTGTTACAGATGCATGATGTGTTCATATTTTTGTATGGATAGTCGGTTTTACAGTGATTTAATAATGTATATTTGAATTCTGAATTAGCATTTTTTACCTTATATACTTAGGTAGGTAAATGGATGGTGTAGAAAACCCGCCGTGTACATTTATGATTGGAAAGTGTTACATTAATTTGAATTTATCATATTAGTGAATATGGATTGTGTGTTATGATATATTGCCTCACTTTACGTAATGATTTAGGTGAATATATGACTTTCCCAAATTCTGACGTCGATAATTAGCACTATAGCTCTATTGATCTGAAGACTAGTGTAATATTTATTAGCCGTATAAATGATAACACTGATAGTAAGATCTGACTGTTCGAACATGAAGACGGACAGACAATCGCAACCCTTAAAGTAACGAGAGACTTAGGGCGTTTTACCCTTTTCTTTTACAAGGAAAATAGTTTGTTTTGGCAAGTGTGAGAATCAGCGAGAAGTCAAAGGAAAAGAGAAAAAAAGAAATAAGAAGTCAGAGTGTGGAATTCCCGTTCAATCAAAGGGCAAGCTGAAGTCGGACGCACGCAGGGAAAAGAAAGAAAAACCCAGTCAACGAACAAGGTCATTGTGAATCACCCAACAGTCCAATGTTAAATGAACATTCGATTCCATGATGAAAGTACTATCAGTCATTAACGGTTAAATTCATTTATTTTAATAGTGTTCTGAATTTTAATTAACGTATCTGCTATTTTAAAGTTTCGGTTTTTTTTAATTACTTCTGAACGAAGAATCGTCAGAAGGAAAGAACATTGTAATTTATTGTGTCATTCTTCTTTTATGACAAATTAGATCACTGTACTGTATCAATATCAATATATATGCTTAGTAAAAGTTGTAATTATTTTGCATTTGCTAGAATTGATTCTAAGTTATAGTTTAGTGTTGTTGTATCCATATATGGGTTGTATGATTTAACAAATGTCTGTTAACTAGATTTGTCAGGATGATTCAATTTCGTCTCAGTTTCGAATCGCAAAACGATTGTCTTTGTCTGCTATTTGTCTATAGTGTGGACTCGAAGAAATTGTCTTGTTTTATTAATCAGCTGTGAGTGACGTGATCTCATGAACAAAACACAAGCAAAGTACCCTTTCATTAGATTATAAGCCTAGCGGAAATGTTTGATACAATGGCAATTTTGATCCAAAATTATCCATTCGACTTTGTAAAAGGGTGCAAAACTAAAATGTATCTCTGGTTCAATTTCTTCTAAATTTAACCACCCACCCACCCACGCAAAATTTAAATAAGTCTGTGTAGAAAGGGGAATGTAATTACATTCTTGTCATTCCATCGCCAATCAAGAAATGAAGCTACATTATATTTCAATGTAAAACGTGTATCGTTCTGTAAGAAATTTGGAATGTGAATTTTTGAATCAGGAAAAGATTAAGGAAGATCTCGCACTTCACATTTAGACCCGATTTTCAATCATGTTTAATGCAGTGCAATAAGAACTTTGCTCGAAACGATGAATGATGTAAATTGAGATAACTAATTTGAATGCGGATGAATAACAAAAACAACTACGAATCAGTAAACTATCCATCGTCAGAGAGTTTCCATACGTGTAAGAATTCATGTATCTGTCTATTCTGAAATTCATAGATTGACATTTCGTGCAAGTAAATGATACTATTATTTATCAAATTCAACATTGTTACGATATGCAGAGATAAATTATGTTTGAATAAATGTGGATATCGTTGCAATAATATTGGGATGCCGTTGCACGTTACCGGTCATTTTCGCCCTTTTCGTACATCATTATGGTTGTAATTGTAACCATTCAGGATGAAGAATGATACATGAATTAGTAAAAATTGACTGCGCCAGTGTAATAGGTACCAAGTTATTGAAAGTTGCAAACACCGTATTACCAGCATGGAATTTCCATAATAGAGCGCACGTGCCTCTTAGAAAACGAATTTCCCTGTGAGTTCTAGGAAATGTTAATGACTCCTGTTCTGTTTCTCCTTTTCGCTTTATCAGAAGAAAAACAAAACCGTGATGTGAAAGGAATGTAGAATACATAAATAGGTTGCTGCTCATAACAAGGCGGCTTTGTGTATAATCTATATATACATATGAATATACCTAAATGGTACACATTGTGAGGCCAATGAATAATAATAATAATAATAATAATAATAATAATAATAATAATAATAATAATAATAATAAATACATGCGTTTGCAACACGGAAGTGGAATATTTCTGAAATATCAGTCAAAGAAAGATGAGGAAATTTCCTTTGGCTTACAATTGTACATGTACATAAAGTGTTGACTATATATATATATATATATATATATATATATATATATATATATATATATATATATATATATATATATATATATATATATATATTGCGTACACTATCCACGGTCGGTTCACATATACATTCCGTGTATCCGAGAAGTGAATTTACATAAATTATCGATTTCAAATATTATATATGAATGAAAGAATAACCTCAAAAACCACATTTGTAACAAAAGCAACGCGAAAGTCGCCAACCAATACAACTCGAACGGCCATTCCAGTCGAGTCGCTCGAGATGTTGCCAGCCTAGGGTGGTGATATATATATATATATATATATATATATATATATATATATATATATATATATATATATATATATATATATATATATATATCTGATCGAATATCGTGTTAGGGATTTCACATCTGAAAGGGAAAGCTGACACACTTAGCACAAAAACCCAGGCTCTTTCGGGATCCTTTCTCTAGGCTACAAGCCCTCAAAACATGATTACTCAAACGAAACAAGAACAAAATACAAACATGTAATTACTACACAGATCGAACATGATGTATATATATACACGGATGATACAACGAAATGATACATTAAACGAGCGATGTCGCAAGAAGTTTTACGTTGTTTCTTTGTAAGACGCAATATTTTAAAACCAAATATAATATACAACGTTTCTTTTTTGTTGTTTTATGGATTTTATTTGTTTTGCTTGTGTGCGTGCCTTTTGTAAACTCCAATTACAAAGCAAACGTATGTACCATTATCTGGAGCATGTTTTTTTAAACTATATCGCACGATAGCGATTGAGTCTAAACATGTGTACCAAGTGAAGATCCGACGTTCTAACTCACCTTTAAACCCCATAAAACGAATAGAATCGAAGCCTATGGTTTAATCATGTATATAATAAGAATCTCTTCAGGGACAGGCGAAAGGTGTAATGTGACTGAATCAACTTCAAATAAGCCTGATGTGATGAGAATTTTAATCTTGAAATCGTGGCTAAACGGTATCAGACTATATTTGCAATATTCCTAACATATTCCCCAAAGTTTTCATGTATTTGGGAAACGGTTTTTATCCTCAGTGAATTACCCTCCTTAGTCATCTAGAAAACAACTCATCACGAGGATAATGAAAGGCAGAACAGCCAACAATTAGACCCAAGTTTACAATGTTCACGATTTTTCACCGCTCTAAGAGAGTCATCAACGATAGAAGTAGATACGGACGTTATCATTCAAGTTCCGCTTTTTACTGATTTTGTATCTTTCATAAAAGCATGAACAAAAACAAGGAAGAATACAATTATTATTGAATTTCGAGACAAAATGGTAAGTGTCATTTAGTAATTCAGCTGACTCACTGTCATGTGTCGCCGCATATGGAAGATATAACAAATACTTCATTTTCCTAGAAACTGTTGCATCGGGAAATTATTTGAATAATAACTAGAAACTAAATATTATCATCGAAAACAATATTCCAAGGCACTGTATGAAAAACGACACGTAAAGAAGAAATAGAGGTTCATATACTTCCGAGAACTCATTCTGCCATATACTCATTGGTCATGTTACATGATATTATTTAACTTTTCCTGCAATCAAAACACATTCACCAATTTACAGGATATTGGTCTGTCGAAGCATGACATTTTCTAGGAATCCTTGAAAGTTCAATGAACGATAGCGCAAGTAAACGTTCTTCAACCTGAAACATTTGTCTTCTCGCGTTTATTCTTTCGCACATTGTTTCCCATTATTTTGCGGGTGAGCTCTCAAACTTGTCACTCATGAATCATCTTGATCAGCAAATTCATAAAATATCAAGAACCTCAACATAAGTTTAAATCGTTTCCTACATATACCTGAGGTTGGTTGATTGGTTTCTAACGGTACTATGAGCACATGATTGACTATTAAAAGAATTTCTGATATAATTGCCTTTCCCAATGACAGTGACAAAAATCTGGATTGGCCTGGTCTGGTATACAAACCGCGACTCTTATATTATCAGTCGAATGCTCTACCAACTGAGCTACCACAACTTTCCAAGATTTGTTTTAAGACACCATATATATATATGGACTTTCTTCCTGATACTTGGGAGATGTCGATAAAATATATGCAATGATGGTCAACATGCGAAACTCTTTAGTATAATAATACGATTTAACTCTATTGTGACACTTTGTAAAATGATGTACAGTGTGAATAAAGTCATATGAATAATGTATTGTCTTCGCTTCTATATATATATATATATATATATATATATATATATATATATATATATATATATATATATATATATATATATATATATATATATATATATATAAAGACTGACATATTTCCTGTACATGTTGTCCATGTTTCTCGTTTGTTGTCACAAATCCTGTTTGTTGTCACGGTCAATCAATGTACCACAAATAATATTATAATACTTTCCTCCGAGTTCGTTTCTATTGCGTTTCAGGAACTTAGAACTTCCAATGAATAAGCAAACATTTTTTATTGGTAGTTTCGTTTTTATTGTAGAATGCAATTCGGCCTTCCAGCCATTAGCTACATTATAGACTTCACTCAGTAGTACTTACTTCTGTGCCCTTTAATGACTTTCTTAGTCACTGAACGAGAACGTTTGGGAAGCAAAATATTTATATACTGTTGTCAAAAGGTCAATTATAGCAGTGACCAACTAGCAAATGTTATTAACAAGTGATATTTTTAATATAATAAGGGATTCCATGAAAACATTAATATGACGAACTACTCAAACTCAACATTACATAATCTGGTTTATTCATATTTTGTTTCAGTATCACAAAAATCACTTAACTAACAAGAAACTTTTTGAAACAGATGATTCCCAAACTGCAAAATGTAAGCATTCCTTGTGGGTTCTTTTAATATATGACCAAGATATGCAACTATCGATCGTCAAACATACTTCTTTGATTTCGTTATACGTCATACAGATGCTTTCCTGACATTCTAAATCCCAATTAGATCTCCATTTGCACTATTTGTGATATGACAGTCTATCTGGTGTTTGTTTGTTTGTTGTTTTTTTTATGGTTTAACGCCATTTTTCAGCACAATATAGGCTATACATGGCGGCCAGTATTAATTGTGGAGGAAGAACCCGGACAACCCCCGGAAAGAACCACCGACCCACGAGAAACTACTGGCAAGCTTTCGCACATAACTACATTTGCCGAATCTTAGACTCGAACCTACGCAGACAGAGGTGAGATGGCAGTGGTCCGTAACGGACAGCGTTTTAGACCACTCGTCCACTCGGGGCCCCTCTATCTGGTGTTAGACTCATACAATAGGGCCTGTTGTAAAAAAAGAATTACTTCGTCTTAAAATGTTTAACATATATTCCAAGAGACTCTTATACGTAAAAGAATAATATGTAAAGCTCGATATTATCCTTTAACATTATTTTTACTAATAGGAAGATATACCACATTCTAAAACTAGTTTATTCAAGCAGAATCGTACACTTTCCAGATAAAGTGACAAATCCAGTGTAGGAAACTCGCACAAAACTACCTGAAAACCATCTCGGGCTCGTAATTCAGATGTCGTTAACCTGTAAATAGACAAGAAACAAACTAAAAACAATTTCGATTTCACTGGTTGCGCGCATTTGTATACTGTAACTGGAGGATTGATATTGAAATAATATTAAGTTTGATAATGCAGCTTATTTTCTAGAGTCGCTGACAGACATTTTGATTGTTTGATTAAGGATAGGTTGATAATTTCATATGCTAAAATTATATTGATAACTAAGTATAAGTCATCAACAAATCTGATGGATGGAATGTAACGCGTGCTACTTGGAAAAAGAACAGACTTTGCGGGAGGTTAGCTTGAAAATTGTGAGATAAGTTGTTGGAGTTCTTCAGATTATTAGCATCACGGCTGAAATCTTTTCCATAACATTTTGAGATTGTAAATTTTAATCACTTGTTGACAATGAAACCTGAAGAACATACTTTGATTCAATGTAATAGTTTGATCACATAAGATTAACATGGGAAATGTGAAACAAACATATTTTCGAGAAACGTTTCGATTCCGAATGATGTTCATATAATTATTTTAAAACGCATGCATCATGTGTACGAAACATATACAAAATGTGAGCACAGTAGTCAAGACATACAAGGTAGATTTGGTTGATAAAGAAAGGGTGCATATCTATTCGTTGTCAAGTGGTGTAACAATACCTAAGAGTGAATTTTGCTTTGCTGTGGGTAAGGTAGAATTCAAAAGAAATATTGAATCGTATGATGGTAAATCAAACTATAAATGATCCGATCATGCAGGAATGAAAGCATATTCGAGCGCCATGCATAACGATTGGCTTAGACCGGGTTCTGCAATCATGGGTTTGATGTTTTACGGCAAGGCATCAGAATTAGGTTATATAATTTAAACCTAATACACATACCTATACTAGCACTGATGCTTGATATAATCAATCAATAACAGACACAGTACTTAACATAATTTTACGGATGGTCCAATTGACCGGCTATATGAGAGTACATTACCTGAAATTAATTTTAAGATGTTAAAATGATTGAGTCAATTTATCGTAATTTTATTAACCAAACTTAAAATCGGATAAGCTCGTAATATATCAAGTTTAACAGGATCATAATCTGCTTATATAGTAGATGATACTATCTTGGAAATGGAAGAATGAGATAACATACTGTAATGTTGGCAACCCAGTCGCATTAGTAATAGGTATAACAAGAGTACATACAGTATTGTTGGCTACCCAGTTTCATCGGTAATATGGACAACGGGCTAATATAATGTACTGCTGGCTAACCAATCACACCAGTAATATGGATAACGGGCTAATATAATGTACTGCTGGCTAACCAATCACACCAGTAATATGGTTAATGGGGCAATACAATGTAGTGATAGCTACCCAGTCACATCAGTAATATAGGTAATGTAATGTTGGCCATCCAATCACATCCGTAATATGGATAACAGGAAAATATAAATTAATATTGGATACCTTGTTACATCAGTAATATGGATAACGGTAAAATATAATGTACTGTTGGCTTCCTAGTCACATCAGTAATATGGATAATGTAACAATATAATGTACTGTTGTTAACCAGTCGCACCAGTTATATGGATAACGGGAAAATATAAGATATTATTTGCTATCTATTCACATCTGCAATATGGATGACAGGAAAATATACGTTAATATTGGCTACACAGTCAATCAGTAATATGGATAATGAGGGAATATAATGTACATTTGGCTATACAGTCAATTAGTAATATGGATAATGAGGGAATATAATGTACATTTAACTACACAGTTATATCCTCAATATGGATAATGGGGAAATATAACATATTGATGGCTACCCAGCCACATCAGTAATAAGAGAAATGAGAGAGAGAGAGAGAGAGAGAGAGAGAGAGAGAGAGAGAGAGAGAGAGAGAGAGAGAGAGAGAATAAATCAACGGAATCTTATGTGCAGTGAATCGTATCTGAGTGCATGATTCCATATATGGCCTTGCAGTTTTATTCGAGTTCATATGCTATGTATACATCGTTGACAGTCTGGGAGTGAAAAAGACACAACTCGTTACCAAAACCTCCAACCAATTATGCATTCGTAGTATCATTCATACCTTAAAAAGAATATTACGAAGATGTGATGTTATTGTGTCACTCATGTACAGGAGACAAATCTTCATTCATGAAACCTCCTGGAAAGTGAGCATCAACCAAAATGTGTTTACCGTTTCAGTGTCCTCTAACACTGGAGCACCGCGCAAAACAAATATATGACTTTTAAAAACAATGCTGTTTACATAGAAAGACAAATCCTATATTTTAAAAGCTGTATGATTTCAAACTGCTTGTTTTCTTTATATACCTTACCAGAAACTGTGGCATCATTTAGCGTAATATCTTTTTCTGTGAGATAAAAATATTTACTGTAATTTGACGATGTTGAATTTCGAATGATTTTAGTAATTTATGTCATTTGTATTTTATAACGTTGTTAAAATAGTTTGCTCTGTATCTTGAAGAACTTTATAATTACAGTCATTTAGAAGGTTTTATCTCTCAAATATCTTTTTCTCAATTCGTCCCTTTGCTGTTTAAGGACTATACTTTGAAACATTTATCCGAACAATTAAGGAAATGTTGTGCTGACGTACCACGGTGCGTTACATATTCGTATTCATAGTTTCAATACAAATTTGAAGCAACGACGATGCAGCACAAGAATAGCAAGGCAGGAGATGCTAATGAATTTTAGCACAATAACTAAAACTCGCATAATTACCAGGGATATTCAAAAGCGCTAGGTTCATTTGAGTCGGATTGTCTCTGATAAACCCGGTGGGAGTATAAAAAGATCAATACATGTGGTTCTTGCAATATTTAACAGCTATAGTTCTTGGTGTGGAAATTATATTTAGTCATGCTGAAGCTTCAAATAATAATAATAATAATAATAATAATAATAATAATAATAATAATAATAATAATTCATCGGCTCGACTCATTCAAAGAATCGAACTGATATACACTAAAGACTGTTGAAGTCATGGTTTTTCTGTCAAGAAATCCTGCAATTTGAGAAACGCACAGTGTCGTGCAGGCTGCTTTTTCGAAAATATGTTGTTTGTGCAATTCGTAAAATATTGACTGCATATACACCAACTGTAATAGATTCAAGGAAATAAACCTGAAACTGACCTTGGTCAGAAAACAGCTGAGTGATATATAAAATACAGATATATATATATATATATATATATATATATATATATATATATATATATATATATATATATATATATATATATATATATGTGTGTGAGTGTGTGTGTGTGTGTGTGTGTGTGTGTGTTTGTGTGTCTTTCTTCAGAATATGTATCTAACAAGACAAGGTAAGTGACCACTAGTACCACTAGTACTAGTATTACTAGTACTACTACTGCTACTACTACTACTACTACTACTACTGCTAATGCTACTGCTACTAGTACTACTACTATTAATACTATTACTACTATTCCTACTACTATTACTATTACTACTACTAATATTATTACTCTTACTACTAATATTACTACTACTAATATTACTGCTACTATTACTACTACTACTACTACTACTACTACTACTATTGCTACTGCTATTAATATTACTACTACTATTATTACTATTACGACTACTACTACTACCACTATTACTACTACTACTATTGCTACTACTATTAATATTACTACTACTACTATTATTACTATTACGACTACTACTACTACTATTACTATTACTACTAATACTACTACTACTACTATTACTACTACTTTTACTATTACTACTAATACGACTACTACTACTACTATTACTACTATTACTACTACTTTTACTATTACTACTACTATTACGACTACTACTACTACTATTACTACTATTACTACTACTTTTACTATTACTACTACTATTACGACTACTACTACTACTATTACTACTATTACTACTACTTTTACTATTACTACTACTAGTACTAATATTACTACTATTACTACTACTACTACTACTACTACTACTACTACTACTACTACTACTACTACTACTGCTACTACTACTAATACTAATACTAATAATAATAATAATAATAATAACGATAATAATAAAACATAGATAATATACACAATGATATACTTTATCAAATGTTTGTTTTGATATTTCTTTGCATAGGAAGCAAGATAGTTTTGTATACTAGCTTATATTCTAGCTTACTGAATGTCATTTCATTTGTTTTTTAGCTGAACATTATTCATCTCCCGAATTTGTGTGACTTTCACATAAACGATTCTACGGCGTGTTTAATTTGCCCTGTGTATGACCCTTCAATATTCCTTTTCTTCTGGTGTGACTTCCATAGGAAATGGCAAGCAAGTGAATTCCGTTCGTTCTTGAAAGTTTAGCTGATGTTAATACCATGTTTTATTCAAAAATATCAAATGAACATCAAAGGTCACACATAAAATAGACGACAAGGGAAACTTCAAAACTCTACCAAATTAGTTATACTATATCTTAACAAAACACCTTATTAAGCGAAATTACACAATTATGTTGCTTTAAAAGAGAGAGAGAGAGAGAGAGAGAGAGAGAGAGAGAGAGAGAGAGAGAGAGAGAGAGAGAGAGAGAGAGAGAGAATTTATGATCCTACTTCAGTATTAAGGTATTAAGGACTCGTGAAAAATTAAGCTTTACTATACTAAAACCTTTGTTATTGGATAAGAAATACGTATAAACGTGTTCGCCAGCACAACATCAAAACGCCAGATCACCTGATTTCCCCTGCCCTTAAACCTGTCCATGTGGTTGTCTGTATGTCCGTAAAAAAATTTCGTCGTATCTTCTTAGCTGTTTGAAGGGTTTTCCTGAAGCTCTTATGACTGACCTGATGAAGAACTACTACTGGGGTGCTGTTTTCTTTTTGTAATGTTTGAAACCGCGTCGATTTTAATGATTAGTTGCTGCAGATGTTGCAACCGTGAACCTTATCGGCTTAATGACTGGTGTGTGTAAATGATGAAACCTTGTCGGCTTAATCATTGGTTGGTGTAAATGATGAAACCTTATCGGCTTAATCATTGGTTGGTGTAAATGTTGAAACCTTTTCGACTTAATCATTGGTTGGTATAGATGTTGAAACATTATCGGCTTATTGATATGTTGGTGTAGCTGATAAAAGCGTGTCGGCTTAATGAATGGTTGGTGTAGATATTGAAACTGTGTCGGCTTAATGATTGTTAGTGAAGCCATTAAAACCGTGCTGGCTTAATGATTGGTTGATGTAGATGTTAAAACTCTGTTTAATTAATGATTGGTTGGTCAAAGGTGTAGATATTAAAACAATGCTTGAGTTCATTAAATGGCTACCTGTTTGATGTATTTCTTAAACGGATTGAAAGTTCAATCACTTTTGGTGATGGGGTTGCATCTTCCTACTTAGGTAGTAGATTTTATTTCATTCAATCCCATTATTTACAAATAATAGTTTTACTGAAATCCTGTAGATATAAGTGTTTGGTTTGCATGCGCAGCATTTTCTTTCAGATCGGTTTCTTTCAAACCTTTGGAAAAGGTTATTTTTAACAGATGAGTGTCAGAAAGAGGAGTATACTCTTCAACGTCTGTTACTGATATTTTAGAGCAAAGCTGTGATTGAAAGCATGCACTATTAGGATTTGATATTTTGGTACCCGATTTATAAAAATTGTCAAACTTGAAATGTTTGGATAGAAATGAAATTTTGCGAATAAATCTTCATCACT
>JAQISU010000093.1:1245000-1287500 GCA_029339505.1 Unio delphinus
ATAGATAGATAGATAGATAGGTAGGTAGGTAGGTAGGTAGGTAGACAGACAGAAAGACAGATAGATAGATAGATAGATAGATAGATAGATAGATAGATAGATAGATAGATAGATAGATAGATAGATAGATAGACAGATAGATAGATAGATAGATAGATTACGAACAGTGCAAATCTAATATATAACTAGCCTAGGCGCTTTCAACGCGTAACGGATCCTTTTCAAATTCAAATACAAAACGTAAACAAGACAAACAAAACAGAAAAACCGTTGTGACTGCAAACCTTTACAAAACTGTGAATTGTTGCGAATGCTGGAAGATATTTTATATTGACCTAGAACCTTACACGAATACATGATAAATTAAATAAATAAAATTTTCGAACCAAAATATAAAGTTAACAGTCAGTTAAAGCTAAAACGTGTTTTAAAAAGAGAAATGTAATGAATTGTGTTATATATTCGTTTCGTTAATAAACCTTGTTCTGGCTGGCACAGCAAATATACCCTCTTATGATATATAAGCAATCTAAATATTACCTACTTATTATGATATACATACCCACTTCGATGGCTCACGTCCTTTGATAATCCATCACACACAGATAAATTAGAAGAAGTCAATACATATTGAGAATTTAACGATGAGAATGATGATAATAATAAGAATAAGAAACACATTAGAATACTAAGAAGATGAATACGTGTTTATCCGTGCACATACTCGCTAACTATACACTTTTAGCACTTCATACCGAATCATTCAATACGTAGCAGGTAGAACGGACGAGACTACCATGAACTTAAAGTCTTTGGGCAAGAGAATGTCTCTTAAACTGTATTTGCATTTGTATTTTTCTAATTATGTATTTCAAGATATTACGTAAAAAGACACCACAACCGCCACATCTCTGTCCATTCTATATCAATTAGTTACCTGCTATCCCCGTATTCTTAGAAATTTGGACTGTACTGAACACCTGACTACGGATTACAATAGTAACGTAGAATACGTAAGCTGCTAAAATTAGATTCACTTCAGGTATAAGAAGCCTAGAAGCTTCGTTCTGAATCACTAACTGAACAACAGAGTAAGTTTTCGCTTATCGCTTTGGCCGCTAAAATCAGTCTGAGTCGTTTAACTTGGGCTGTGGCTCTACATACAAGTGATACAGTTATAAGTAAGAATATATTTTCTAAGTTCTATATTTGGAATTTAGCTTTATAAAGTTAAAACAGAATACGTCATCAAATTTAGATGATAGTACAAAGTCATTTGGTTCATTTCGTTATACTTTCATTGTAATCGAATGAGCCTTTGTTTGAATCATAACTTTCGTATCACATACACAAAACATATCTGTATTAAACTGCTTTAAAATTACCATAAAGAAAGACACATCTTATAATATATACAAACAAATCCGAAGCAATACGATTGACGATTATGAATTACAAGATTGTTTTGTGCGTGTATTTTAGAAGTGTGGCGTAGGGCTAGAGTGAGAAAAAAAAAGTAGGCAAACAAGGAGAAAATCAATGAAAGGTCATCCGTGTTCTTGTCGACAACGTAAAATTATATTTCACAAGTAATTATCTTGTTAAATTATTTTTACTATTTTCATGGACGTAAAAATTGATCAACAAATTGACATATTCATTTGTTTCAGCCAGAACCATGTTCGAAAGATCTAATTCCGTTGCGAACATGACTTTTTATATGGACGGTGAGATAGACAGTGAAGCACTGGCTGCTAGTGCACTGCCCTTAATACTGGACGAATTCCCCGAATTTACAAGGTTCAGTACGATTGACCCAGGTGTAAGTGCCGCAGCAATGACGGCGATAGAAAACAACGATATGATGCCTCTAATAAAGGAGGAATTGAAAAACAGAATTCAGTTCAAGAGGATGACAGAGGGAAAGGACGAGCTGATGATTGACTTTACTGAAAAGCCAAAAGCTGAGGTATCTTACCTCTGTCTACTGTTAAGAGACAGTATGCGTTATTCGTTTAAATACTCTGGCGTCAAAAGTTCTTGACGGAATTGTCTTCCTTCCTTCATCTTTATTTTGCGTCTAACAAGAAATATATCAGTGCGTTAATAACGGTTTTATTTTTCCACGCCAATTCAAGGTACATAACCAATATAATTATCTAGCTGATAAAAATAGTATACAAATCCAAACTTTAAGGTTTAAAGTTAAACTTCAGCCTTTCTAGACTGCACTGGGTGTATTGTTTTACTTTACATATCGGCAGATGTATTAGAAATGTGTAACGAAATAATGTTTTCCGCTTCTCATGGCGGTTCTGGGGCCAATTAAACTTCATTTTTACTAGGGATCTGAAAGATAGTTCTGATTTGTTAATTAACTTAAAAGTAAAAGGACTGGGTCACACAAACAGAGCTCGGGCTGTTAAAGTCATATTGGAAACATTATTATTATTATTATTATTATTATTATTATTATTATTAATACTACTGCTATTATTATTATTATTATTATTATTATTATTATTATTATTAATACTGCTATTATTATTATTATTATTATTATTATTATTATTATTATTATTAGTTGACAGATGTAGAAAAAGAAAAGGTGGAAAGGAGACGAGTTCAGAATAGAATGGCTGCAAGAAGATTTAGGGAAAAGGAGAAGTCATTGGAAACAAAGCTGCAAAAGGTAACCTATATTATTCAAATAGAAAATGGTGTGAAGGTTTAGGATTGTTTCAAACTGAATACGTTTCGGACAATGTGGAAGGAAAGAGTGGAGACCTTAACTTCAACTTTTCCATTGATTAAATGATTTACTGAAAGACGTAAGTCGGGCTAATATGATGATAATAAATTTGTAATAAGCAAGACATCTCGACAGAAAATTGTTTGAAATTTATTTCCTGTCTTGCGCAAAAGCTTTCGTGGATAATTGATTAAAAGTGTTTGAATACTATTTTAAATTATGTATGTCAGTCAGCTTAGTGAAATTGCACTTTGAGGAGCTATTGATGATGAAACATTGCTCGCACGTGTTCATGCATATCTGAGATGTTGCTGCTAATGAATAGCATAATAATGATTACATGTGTAAGACGGACAGTCTGATGGTGATCGTAGTGACGATGAATATATATATTTATTTCAGAAAACGCAGAAACTCGAGTCGGACAATACATCCTTGAGAACTCAAATACGAGAACTGAAGAGAGAACGTGACATTCTTCAGCGTCAACTACAGGGACACATGTACGTTTGTCCTACTGTCAATAGTCCTTACATGCAGCTTAGCTTTCCATCGTGACCTCTGCACGAACGGATTTACATGGATGTGTAAAGTACTAAGACACTTAGAACCCGTCGTAAATGTAATATGGAAAGAGAGTTTGCAAGTTATTAATGCAACTTCCCTGTGGTGACAAACATTAGTGTGATTGCAATGATTGCATGCGAACTTGTGCTAGGAGTACGGGGGGGGGGGGGGGGGGTGATGACGGCCAGACCCGGGTGACAGCTAGAAATATGGTGGGGGCCATCAGGATCTCTGAAATACCAGTACATGTTTTCAAAACAAATTAGAAAACTGGCGAAAGCAAAAAGTTATTTCGAATTTGCCTATGATAGTACTGTACCGTTCACAAATCTACGTGCTAACATAGTATAGTTTTCTGAGTGTTTACATTTTAAAATTATTTGTGGGTGTGTCAAAGGAAAGATCGGCCCCGGGTGCCAAATACTTTAGATACGCCCCTGCGCATACGTGAATATTCCATATGTATGTCTGCATGAGACTGTTTATGAAGAGTAACTATAAATAAACACATGTTAGTGTAAGACAACGAGATAAGTGTTTCAAACGATTGAAATCTTTGTATATAAACACATGTTAGTGCAAGATAACGAGATAAGTGTTTCAAACGGTTGAAATCTTTATATATAAACACATGTTAGCGCAAGACAACGAGATAAGTGTTTCAAACGGTTGAAATCTTTGTATATAAACACATGTTAGTGCAAGATAACGAGATAAGTGTTTCAAACGGTTGAAATCTTTATATATAAACACATGTTAGCGCAAGACAACGAGATAAGTGTTTCAAACGGTTGAAATCTTTGTATATAAACACATGTTAGTGTAAGACAACGAGATAAGTGTTTCAAACGATTGAAATCTTTATATATAAACACATGTTAGTGTAAGATAACGAGATATGTGTTTCAAACGGTTGAAATCTTTGTATACGTTTTTTTTATCCTACGTGCCATAGAATGTCTTGAAGAGAGAACTACAAAAATTGTATTCGTTTCTCAAGTCTCTATAGATGGATGTGTGTTCAGTAAATGAATGTATCCTCTAAAGAAGCTTGTAATGAATAAATCTTGTTTGATCTGGTCAGTGATACAAATGCCATACCCTGCAATCTATGGTTTCGTGTAGTCTTGGTGTTAGAACTAACTTGTTTATTTATTTATTTATTTATTACAATATTGTGCGAGTCATAATACGTATTATGCTGATTTCTCGATAGTAACACCTATGTAATAGGACTTCTCAGATAAATTTTTCCATGTATGTTTGTTTGTCTGTCTTCCGCTTGGAATATTTTGTTATCCCAGATGTCAGATGTCAGATAACAAAGTCGCAAGATTCACGTGGGTAGCGATTTAATTTATTTTTGGACGAGCGACTATTTGTACCTCGAAGTTCATGTAACATGACGCAATGAACAGAAATGTATTGTTGCATGATTTATTCCGTATTTAGTATTGTTAGTTGTCATAAGTATTTAGTGACAAAATCTGCTATAGCTATTTGAGAATTTTAAAGAATTATGGTAATGTCTTCTGTATATATTGTGATATTTAAGATGGTAATAATAAGGAGCCTCAACTGGTCAGAATATGACCATATGGTACTACACATGTAATGTTCATGTTTATGTTGACAAAATATACAGTTGTTTCACATGACGAGTTACAACAGTCAATAATCTTTATTTGCATATTATTGTTTACTCTGTGCAATGTTTTTTATGCGATTTGTTTTTTTTAACTTGTTAAGCAATTAATTCTTTTGATTTATTGCAAAGTGACCTAACTACTTATTTTCTCGAGTTTTTTTTAAAACCGCTATACATTATTGTTGTATTTACATTAAACATTTACAAAACTGTCACTCGAATTTTGTTATGTGTCACATCTAGATATGTCTACTTGATCACGGTTCCAACCTTGAATTTATTGCAAAAAAGCAATCATAATCCAAAGATGATGCGCTAGTAGACATTTTTTAATCATGACAGCCATTTAAATTAGTTGCCTCCACCCCACCAAAATATATAGGATTATCCTCGAGGATACTGCTGGGATTAAGTGATCTATATAAGTTTATATATTTTAGTATAATTTAGTCATCTACACGAGACATAAATATTCTCTAATACACCCATAATATCCGTTATCTTAGTATGGTCATGTTGCCTTGTTACGTCATGTCAAGGTCACAATTTGGCGCTATTAATCGGAAAAATACAGGCAGTGTAACATATGCAGTCCAACTCTGGATAAAATTGTTTTTGACATATAATGATTCAGAAATTCTCCTCGTGATGTACCATTTTATTTACCTTTAGTGAGTATGAAGTTACTTATGTGACTCAGAAGGTCCACAACAGAAATAGACCAAGAAAAAAACTGACAGAATTAGATAATAACCTTTTCATAATAAACTACTGAATTTACCGTTAGTTCGCAACAACGATAAATGGAGGTAAAAGAAAGCTTATATTAAAAATATCTTTAATTGTAAAATGATTGTTTTAAAAATATAGATAACAAGATTTCTATGAATCATAATCGTAAATGTTGTAAATTTGCAATTTTAATAAAGACAGTCCAGACAGGAAATTAGTGCACAGATGTCCACACCAAGTAAAAGTCACAATTCCATGTCAAACATGGCATTGATTTCATACCATGTGACCATGAAACATCACAATCAAACTTAATCTTCGTAACGTTGATATAAAGCCTCGGATCAAATTTGGCTCAAACATGAAGTACCGGAACGTTTACTAAATGTAAACTGAAAGGAAAAGTTGCAAGTCAATCAAAGGTCAAAAGTACGTAAATTGTTTGCCCAAAGAAGTTGAACTCGAACTTGACCGATGTCTTCTTCAAAATAAAAATAAAGCCAAACACTAAATTTGATTTCAATTCATGAAGACACTCCAGAATTCTTCAGGGGATACATAATATTTTTTCCCAATATGTTTGTCTGAGGTCCTATGAGAAACTGCACTATCCGTCCAACTAGACAATCTGAGGCCCTATGAGAAACTACACTATCCGGCCAGCTAGACAATCTGAGGCCCTATGAGAAACTGCACTATCCGGCCAGCTAGACAATCTGAGGCTCTATGAGAAACTACACTATCCGGCCAGCTAGACAATCTGAGGCCCTATGAGAAACTACACTATCCGGCCAGCTAGACAATCTGAGGCCCTATGAGAAACTACACTATCCGGCCAGCTAGACAATCTGAGGCCCCATGAGAAACTACACTATCCGGCCAGCTAGACAATCTGAGGCCCTATGAGAAACTGCACTATCCGGCCAACTAGACAATCTGAGGCCCTATGAGAAACTACACTATCCGGCCAGCTAGACAATCTGAGGCCCTATTAGAAACTACACTATCCGGCCAACTAGACAATCTGAGGACCATCTTAACCATCCTACAGAACAATATCCAGTTCACATGTTGACTTAGCAATTAGTATCACCAAAGCTGTAGTAAGCTCTGGACCAAAAAACAAGCTTTTTTACTCTTAGGGCACTCAAGAAATTGACCAAAACTGAAGGAAAACAACAGCTGCACACGAGCGCAATACAACGGAATATGGACGAGAGAGAGAGAGAGAGAGAGAGAGAGAGAGAGAGAGAGAGAGAGAGAGAGAGAGAGAGAGAGACAGAGAGTTGAATTTGATTATTTTTAGTCCCCATTCCCTTAAGCACAGATAGCCCTGAGCGAAATAGCAGCATTAACAGCATTTCCTACACTGATATAAAAAGAAAATAACGCTTGGATTAAAATGAAGATGCCCTAAGCCCCCACTTGCAATGAATATTTTCCACTGTAAAATGTTGGGAGTCCAATGCTAACAAAATTGTTTGATTTAATTTTGTTCAGTATGAACTTAGCTGCGGTCCAATAAATTCGCCATTAATATTATATCTTATTGTATTATTGGCCTTGATTACTAATCAATCAGTCGCTGACAAATGTAGCTCGATGGTTTTTGATTTTCTGACAATATCATGTGCTTGTGGAGGGAGGTTAGGTGACATATAAGACCATATTTCGCAAGATGCAGTTTTCAAATAAAATTCAGCTTTTACTTAAATACACAAATCGTGCCCTTTTCATAGATAAAAAAATTTCCAGATGCAGGAAAAGTGTTCCGATTGTGGCTACGTAAGACTTCTCCAAGTTCTCTGGTTCATTAGATGTACGCTACTTCCAAAAATATTACACATCAATAATCTAACAATCTAACATTCCAACAATCTAAATAAACTATATTATTTTAAGGCTCATCAGATTTTTGGAGACTTTTGGAAGTCCACTGTAGTGACACATCACATGTTTAGTATTATCAAAAAGAATGTCTTGCGTTTGGGTACATTTTTTAACTATACATTTATTTAACCAGTATTAAAGCCTGTGACTAACATACTAGTATTGAAGTGGCCGTACCTAATTTAGAAAGTGGTGGACACGTGCTATCTTATTTATATTTACTCTCTTCAACAGACATGACTAACTGAATAGTAAAATGACTAATTTGGTATCAGTTATGATATTGGGCTAACCGTCACTACGAAGTCCGCTAGGGTTATTGTACCAACCAATCAAATGCGTCCGATGAATTACTCTAAGGGATAGGCTAAGAGATCCGTTGATCAATACTTTATGCGTGTAATTTCTGCCAATTTGTTTCCCTTAATGGGAGCGAGTAAAATTAATTTTGTTATTAGGATGTCAATAATGAATATTATATTGTAGTAAAATATTATGTTATGTTTAATATTATATGAATACTACAAATGCGATCTTGTCAAAGTCAATAGTGTCTTTTGTAACACATAAATGCATATTTCCTTGCTGTGATGGTCTTCAGAGAACCAATATATTACAAAACTACTGGAACAAGTATTGCTTACTTAACTATTTCAGGATAAAAATACGACAGACTATTAAATAAATGTATTGACTGTTTGACAGGTGCATTCATGGATTGACCAGTTGGCTGGTCAGTTGACAGATCCTTTTTATTTCAAAATTATTAACACAAATCTTAATATCAAATATACCAGATATTTACAGAAGTTTTAATTGTATGATATATTTTGAAGAAAACAGTAAACAAGCACTCTAACAAAATATTCTGTGAATAATATATTAGTTGCCTATATAATTATTGTTCTCTCGAGTAATAAAGTACAATTAGTACAATGAGTAATAGCATGACAAATCAGAAATGTTGATAAGTAAATCAAGTATCTAGGTCCACTTGAAAGCCTCTGCCATCAAATCAAATCAGTCTAATGAAGATGACAGGGGATTTTAAATTAATGATGATAACGGGAATGATTAATGGATCCTTCTCTTTTCAAAGTGAGCACTTCAATTCCCGCCTACACTGATAAAGCAAACAGCTAGCGTAACCAAAGAAAAAACAAGTTTTCCTGTCTCATCCTACGACCTTAGCCATTGTATTTACATTTGAATAAACAGTAGGACACGTAGTTGATAAGCGTTTACTGCTGGGTGTATTGGTAATAACGTAGCAATGTATGTATGGTCAGTTATATGTATAGGTAATACCGTACCAATGTAAGTATGCTCAGTTATATGTGTTTGTAATAACGTGCCGATGTAAGTATGGTAGGTTACATGTGTTAGTAATAACGTGCCGACATGTATTAGTAATAACGTGCCTATGTAAGTATGCTCAGTTATATGTTTAGGTAATAACGTACCAATGTAAATATGGTGAATTACATTTTATTAGTAATAACGTGCCGATGTATGGTCATAATGTACAGTGTCAATATGGTCAGTCAGACGTATTAAAAATATCTTGCCGATTTAAGTATGGTCAGTTATATGTATTGGTAATAACGTACCAATATAAAGATGGTCAGTTAGATGTATCAGTAATAGAGTGCCGATGTAAGTATGACCAATGTAAGTTGATCAGTTGTAAGTTTTGGTAATAACGTTCCAATGTAAGAGTGGTCAGGTATATACATCTGTAATAACGTAATAATGTAAGTGAGGTCAGTTCTATGTAATGGTAATATCGTATCAATGTGAAAATGGTCAGTTATGTGTATTTTGACTAGTTATAGCTTCTTTCACTGATAAGGACAATCTATTGATATTTGGTTTATTTATTTATTGATTTATTTGTTTATTGATTTATTTATTTAAGTACAAACTATTGAAAGTAAATTATTTATTTTTTTATTGGAAGATCTAGGTGTTGAGCTTTAGGTTCCGCATGGGTGACATTTACAGTTCAATAACTAAGTGAAGAGATTTCAGAAGACAGATTGAAAACTTGTAATTGTTGATATGAATTAGGAAAGATGGGCAGTTTGTAAGTGTGTGGTGAATTAAATACAATTAAACTTACACATGTCCACCCCAAAATCTCTCTCTCTCTCTCTCTCTCTCTCTCTCTCTCTCTCTCTCTCTCTCTCTCTCTCTCTCTCTCTCTCTCTCTCTCCTAGCCATATACGAACACTTAACAAAGGTTCAATGGTTTGATAATCTAGTGAGTTGGATATGAGGTCAAGTCCTCGGAGATCAAATAATACAATCGACCTGAAATTCACATCATAAATACAGAATATATCAAACATCACAACTATCCGATAGAATCTTAGATATGAAGTTTAAAATCAAACGGTGTTTTGAGATACATGACCAGTGTATTGTATGTTGGCTATACCTTGATTAAGCATTTCGTTCACGCGAATGTTGATGTTATGTATATTTCTTTAGTTCTATACTTTTTTTTAATCCAGGACACAAAGGACCAGCTATCGATATATGATTCTGTCGAGGAATAGATGATATTTTTAGCTCTAAACTCGATGAAGATATACCAGAGGCGTAGCTAGAATGTTTGGAGCCATGGGTCAAGATTCATTTTTACGGCATCCGCCCCTCCTCAACTCTGAAACCCATTATTCCACATACATCCTATTTCAAAGCCTTTAATGGCGCCCCCAATAGTCTGGCGCCTGGGGACATATGTTCCCCTTTGTCACCTCCCCCCCCCACACACACACACACTACCACCACCGAGATATTCTAGAAAGTACGTATATACCTTGACATCAACAAAGCGATTTCGACACCTGTCAATTTCAAAATGCAAAGGCAAACATTTCTAATTTTAATAAGTCACATGATTAATGATAACACAAATATATTGATAAGTACATTAAGGAACACATAATCAGAAAATAATAAAACAATCTTTTAGAGGTATAATCGGTCAGCTTAAGTTAACTCGGTATTTGGAGCGAGTTGACATGTGTTTTATACCAAGGCGAGAGTATTTTAAATAAATTAACTAAGGTATGTTAGCCATTTATGGTGTTAGTAAAGGCAAATAAAATCTATACACCCGGTTGTCAAAGCGCTTCTTCACAATAGCAACCTAGAAGCAGAATTGTATTCTGTTCAACACTCATCCTTGTGACGTCAATACCTACCTGTACGAAGTTAAATTTAGATTCGGGTATAAGAACACAGGTAGATTCGAAGACGATCATTAAGTAACAGCGAGATTTGTGTGCTCGTTTGGCAAAAGTCTGACTCAAGGGTATGTAGGGTTTATATAATCCAGATGAACTGGAATTATATCGAACCATATAAATTTGAATTAATATTTATAGAACTAGATCGGAATGAGAGGTAAACAGTAAACAAATGTATCATTAGCAAGTGGAGAGCACGGATACATACATCTCATTTATATATATATATATATATATATATATATATATATATATATATATATATATATATATATATATATATATATATATATATATCTGTGTGTGTGTGTGTGTGTGTGTGTGTGTGTGTGTGTTTATAGAGCATGCGCTATACTTAGGCCATAACTATTCAATAGAATCCATTATAATATACTATACATTATCAATACACATTATTTCAAATCTCTATATTACAAGAACTAACCCCTCCACTACTATAATATTGATTTATTCTGTTTTTATGTCTCCATTGCAACAGATTCAAACTTATCTGCAGTTTAAATTCAAACTGCTAATTATGGCTCCATCCAAACAAAAGGGAATTATAATTTTGCATTTTTGCAGGTAATTGGAAGTCAGCAAGGTCCGAATTGATAGTAAACTCGATTATGTTAAGGAATTTTGAATTAAAGATATCGAATTATATAGTGTTTTGTACATGTATATGAAGAGGCAGGACTGGGACAAGACTAACAGACAAAAAAAAGATAGTAAATAAAACGTAACGTAAAACTATATTTCACAAGTAATTGTCTTGTTAAATTATTCTTACTATTTTTTCATGGATGTAAAAATTGATTAACAAATTGACATATATGTAATATTCATTTGTTTCAGCCAGAACCATGTTCGAAAGATCTAATTCCGTTGCGAACATGACTTTTTATATGTACGGTGAGATAGACAGTGAACCACTGGCTGCTAGTGCACTGCCCTTAATACTGGACGAATTCCCCGAATTTACAAGGTTCAGTACGATTGACCCAGGTGTAAGTGCCGCGGCAATGACGGCGATAGAAAACAACGATATGATGCCTCTAATAAAGGAGGAATTGAAAAATAGAATTCAGTTCAAGAGGATGATAGAGGAAAAGGACGAGCTGATGATTGACTTTACTGAAAAGCCAAAAGCTGAGGTATCTAAACTCTGTCTACTGTTAAGAGACAGTATGCGTTACTCGTTTAAATACTCTGACGTCATAAGTGTTTGATGGAATTTTCTTCCTTCCTTCATCTTTATTTTGCGTCTAACAAGAAATAAATCAGTGCGTTACATATTTAATAATGGTTTTATTTTTCCACACCAATTCAAGGTTCTGCTACATAACCAATATAATTATTTCCTCTGTAGCTGATAAAAGTAGTATACAAATCCAAACTTTAAAGTTTAAAGTTCAACTTCAGCTTTTCTAGAATGCGCTGGGTTTATTGCTTTACTTTACATATCGGCACTGTACGTTATATGTATTAGAAATGATAACGAAATAATGTTTTCTGCTTCTCATGGCGGTTCTGGGGCCAATTAAATTTCATTTTTATTAGAGATCGGAAATATAGTTCTGATTTGTTAATTAACTTAAAAGTAAAAGGACTGGGTCACACAAACAGAGCTCCGGCTGTTTAAGTCATAATGGAAACATCATTATTATTATTATTAGCTGACAGATGTAGAAAAAGAAAAGGTGGAAAGGAGACGAGCTCAGAATAGAATGGCTGCAAGAAGATTTAGGGAAAAGGAGAAGTCATTGGAAACAAAGTTGCAAAAGGTAACCTATATTGTTCAAATAGAAAATGATGTGAAGGTTTAGGAATGTTTCAAACTGAATACGTTTCGGACAAGTGGAAGCAAAGAGTGGAGACGAAAACTTCAACTTTTCCACTGATTAAAGATTTACTGAAAGACGTAAGTCGGGATAATATGATGATAATAAGATCGTAATAAGCAAGACATCTCGACAGATTTATTGTTTGAAATTTTGTTCCTCGCTTGCGCAAAAGCGTTTGTACATAATTTATAAAAAGTGTTTGAATACTATTTAAAGTTATGTATGTCAATCAGCTTGGTGAAATTAACCAATTGGACAGCGAGGAGATATTGATTTTGAAAAATTATTCGAACGTGTTGATGCATATCTGAGATGTTGCTGCTAATGAATAGCATAATCATGATTGGATGTGTTAGATGGAAAAAGCAGACAGACAGACTGAAGGTGATTGCATGCAGCGACGATATATATATATATCCACTTTATTTCAGAAAACGCAGAAACTCGAGTCGGACAATACATCTTTGAGAACTCAGATACGAGAACTGAAGAGAGAACGTGACATTCTTCAGCGTCAACTACAAGGACACATGTACGTCTGTCCTACTGTCAATAGTCCTTACATGCAGCTTAGCTTTCCATCGTGACCTCTGCAGGAACGGATTTACATGGATGTGTAGAGTACTAAGACACTTAGAACCCGTCGTAAATGTAATATGGAAAGAGAGTTTGCAAGTTATTAATGCAACTTCCCTGTGGTGACAAACATTAGTGTGATTGCAATGATTGCATGCGAACTTGTGCTAGGAGTACGGGGGGGGGGGGGGTAATGATGGCCTGCCCCGGGTGACAGCTAGAAATATGGTGGGGGCCATCAGGATGTCTGAAAAACCAGTACATATTTTCAAAACAATTTGGAAAACTGGCGAAAGCAAAAAGTTATTTCGAATTTGCCTATGATAGTACTGTACCGTTCACAAATCTACGTGCTAACATAGTATAGTTTTCTGAGTGTTTACATTTTAAAATTATTTGTGGGTGTGTCAAAGGAAAGATCGGCCCCGGGTGCCAAATACTTTAGATACGCCCCTGCGCATACGTGAATATTCCATATGTATGTCTGCATGAGACTGTTTATGAAGAGTAACTATAAATAAACACATGTTAGTGTAAGACAACGAGATAAGTGTTTCAAACGATTGAAATCTTTGTAT
The DNA here is from genome assembly GCA_029339505.1 of Unio delphinus. NCBI lineage: Eukaryota > Metazoa > Mollusca > Bivalvia > Unionida > Unionidae > Unio > Unio delphinus. Next base: position 1,258,848 of record JAQISU010000093.1, read on the forward strand.
ATAAACACATGTTAGTGTAAGACAACGAGATAAGTGTTTCAAACGATTGAAATCTTTGTATATAAACACATGTTAGTGTAAGACAACGAGATAAGTGTTTCAAACGGTTGAAATCTTTATATATAAACACGTTAGTGTAAGATAACGCGATATGTGTTTCAAACGGTTGAAATCTTTACATACGTTTTTTTATCCTACGTGCCATAGAATGTCTTGAAGAGAGAACTACAAAAATTGTATTTGTTTCTCAAGTCCATATAGACGGATGTGTGTTCAGTAAATGAATGTATCCTCTAACGAAGCTTGTAATGAATAAATCTTGTTTGATCTGGTCAGTGATACAAATGCCATACCCTGCAATCTATGGTTTCGTGTAGTCTTGGTGTTAGAACTAATTTGTTTATTTATTTATTTATTTATTTATTTATTTATTTATTTTGCCAAGTCGTCGTGTAGTTCTTACAATGTTGTGCAAGTCGTACTACGTTTTACGCTATTTCTCGATGATAGTAACCCCTATGTAATCTGATTTCTCATATAAATTTGCATGTATGTTTGTTTGTCTGTCTTCCGCTTGGAATATTTTGTTATCCCAGATGTCAAATAACAAAGTCACTTGGTCCTGTATTAATTTACTAATTGCTTTCTCACTTATATCATATAATATCGCCGCTACTGGCAAAGTACTCCTTTGTGTTTCTAATTATAATTCACAATCTATATGAAAGGATATGCGAACCATGCAAGATTCACGTGGGTAGCGACTTCATTTATTTTTAGACGAGCGACAATTTGTAACTCAAAGTCCATATAACGTGACACAATAAACAGAAATATATTGTTGCACTATATTTCATACCGCCCGTGTAACGTTAGATAAGATTTGGGTGTTACGATGAGAAAGTAACAGTTACATTTCATTTATAATCGCACATTAAATTATTATATTGATTTCCTGTATAATCATTGATTAAGAATCAGGTGACTAATATTTTTGAGACATTTTGTTTACTACCGTTGTCATACAGTGTATATTCGCGTAAAAGAAGAATCCAACTGCAAACTGCACAGACACTGATAGGCAGTCGCATCTTTTAATTTCTAGCTTAATGAAGGGCATACTTGAAACAAACGGAAGCCACTAAACAATTATTTATAACAGTGTATATATATATATCCTTCTTTCCTACAGTAAAATATCCGATATGATATCTTGTCCTATAATTTTATGTTAAACCCCACATTCTCTCAAGTTACTACAGCTATTGGCAAACCAAACATTACATTTTATTCCGTATTTATTTGTTAGTTGTCCCAAGCACTTAGTGACAAAAGGTGCTATAGCTATTCGAGAATTTAAAGAAATATGATAATGTCTTCTGTATATATTGTGATATTTAAGATGGTAATAGAAATATGGTAATGTCTTCTGTATATATTGTGATATTTAAGATGGTAATAGAAATATGGTAATGTCTTCTGTATATATTGTGATATTTAAGATGGTAATAATGAGGAGCCTCAACTGGTCAGAATATGACCATATGGTAGTACGCAAGTAATGTTCATGTTTATGTTGACAAAATATACAATTGTATCACGTGACGAGTTACAACAGTCAATAATCTTTATTTGCATATTATTGTTTACTTTGTGCAATGATTTTTTATGCGATTTGTTTTTTTTTTAACTTGTTAAGCAATTAATTCTTTTGATTTATTGCAAAGTGACCTAACTACTTATTTTTTCGAGGTTTTTTTTTTAAACCGCTATACATTATTGTTGTATTTACATTAAACATTTACAAAACTGTCACTCGAATTTTGTTATGTGTCACATCTGTATATGTTTACTTGATCACGGTTCCAACCTTGAATTTATTGCAATAAAAGCAATCATAATCCATAGTTGATGCGCTAGTAGACATAATCATGAGAGCCATTCCAATAAGCTGCTCCCACCCCACCAAAATAAATAGTATTATCATCAAGGATACTGCTGGGATTATGTGATATATAAGTTTATATATTTTATAATTATTTAGTCATCTACACGAGACATGAATATTCTCTAATACACCCTTAATATCTGTTCTCTTAGTATAATCATCTTGTCTTGTTACCTAATGTCAATGTCACAATTTGGCGCTATTAATTGGAAAATAAAGACAGTGTAAGATATGCAGTCCAGATCTGGAGAAGTTGCTTTCTGACATATAATCATTCAGAAATTCTCCTCATTTTGTACCATTTCATTTACCTTTAGTAAGTATGAAGTTACCATAGAGTTATGTGACTCAGAAGGTCCACAAGATAAATAGACAAAGAAACAGACAGAATTAGATTATAACCCTTTCATAATGACCTACTAAATTTAATGTTAGTCCGCTGCAAAGAAAAACTGAGTTAAAGCAAGCTTATATCAAAATAATCTTTATTTGTAAAACGATTGTTTTAACAAATATAATATAAAAAGACTTCTATGAAATATATTCCTAAATGTTGTAAATTTGCAATTTTAATAAAGACAGTCCAGACAGGAAATTTGTGCACATATGTCCTCACCAAGTAAAAGTCACAATTCTAAGTCAAACATAGTGGTGATTCCATACCATGTGACCATAAAACATCAAAATCAAACATAATCTTTGTAATGATGATATAAAGCCTCGGATCAAATTTGGCTTAAACATGAAGTACCGGAAAGTTTACTAAATGTAAACTGAAAGAAAAAGTTGCAAGTCAATCAAAGGTCAAAAGTACGTAAAATGTTTGCCCGAAGAAGTTGAACTCGAACTTGACCGATGTCTTCTTCAAATAAAGCCTAATACTAAATTTAATTCCAATTTATGAAGACATTCCAGAACTTTTCAGGGGACACATAATATTTTTTTCCCCAATATGTTTGTCTGAGGCCCTATGAGAAACTGCATTCTCCGGCCTATTAGATAATCTGAGGCCCTATGAGAAACTGCACTCTCCGGCCAACTAGACAATCTGAGGCCCTATGAGAAACTGCACTCTCCGGCCAACTAGACAATTTCAGGCCCTATGAGAAACTGCAATATCATGCCAACTAGAAAAGATAAGGCCCATCTTAACCATCCTAGAGAACAATATCCAGTCCAAATGTTGACTTAACAATTAGTATCACTAAAGCTGTAGTAAGTTCTGGACAAAAAAAAAGCTTTTTTTACTCTTAGGGCACTCATAAAATTGACCAAAACCGAAGGAAAACAACAGCTGCACGAGAGAGAGAGAGAGAGAGAGAGAGAGAGAGAGAGAGAGAGAGAGAGAGAGAGAGAGAGAGAGAGAGAGAGAGAGAGAGAGAGAGACAGACAGACAGACAGACAACAGACAGACAGACAGACAGACAACAGACAGACAGACAGAGAGAGAGAGAGAGAAATGAGTTTGAAGATTTCCAGTCCCCATTTCCTATATCATATATAGCCCAGAGCAAAATAGTAGCAACATTATTAATAGCTTCTCCTACACTGATATTAAAGAAATTTACGCTTGGATTAACATGAAGATGACGAAGACCCCACTTGCAATTAATATTTTCCACTGTGAAATGTTGGGAGTCCAATTTAACAAAATTGTTTGATTTCATTTGGTTCAGTCTGAACATAGCTGCGGTCCAGTAAATTTGCCATTAATCTTATATCTTATTGGATTATTGGCCTTATCAACAATCAATCAGTCGTTGACAAGTGCAGCTCGATAGTTTTTGATTTTCTGACAATGTCATTTGCTTGTAGAGGGAGGTTAGGTGACATACAAGACAATATTTCGCAAGATGCAGTTGTCAAATGAAATTCAGCTCAATGGTGGATATGGTCAGTTAGACGTATTAGTATTATCTTGCCGATTTAAGTATGGTCAGTCATATGTATTAGTAATAACGTACCAATGTAAATATGGTCAGTTAGATGTATCAGTAATAGAGTGCCGAAGTATGACGAGTTGTATTTATTGGTAATACCATGCCAGTGTAAGTATGGTCAGTTGAAAGTTTTGGTAATAACGTAACAGTGTAAGTGTGGTCAGTTATATGTATTGGTTATAACGTACCAATGTAAATAAGGTCAGTTAGACGTATTAGAAAGATCTTGCCGATTTAAGTATGGTCAGTTATATGTATTGGTAATAACGTACCAATGTAAGTATGATCAGTTGTAAGTTTTGGTAATAACGTACCAATGTAAGTATGTAAGTTTTGGTAATAACGTACCAATGTAAGTATGATCAGTTTTAAGTTTTGGTAATAACGTACCAATGTAAGTATGATCAGTTGTAAGTTTTGGTAATAACGTACCAATGTAAGTATGATCAGTTGTAAGTTTTGGTAATAACGTTCCAATGTAAGTATGATCAGTTGTAAGTTTTGGTAATAACATACCAATGTAAGTATGATCAGTTGTAAGTTTTGGTAATAATGTAAGAGTGTGTTTATTTATTTATTTATTTATTTATTTATTTATTTATTTATTTTACATAAACACAAGCTATTCAAAGTAAATTATTTTTTTTTATATTCGAAGATCAAGGTGTTGAGCTTTAGGTTCCGCATGGATGACATTTACAGTTCAAAAACTTGTAATTATTGACATGAATAAGGAACGTTCGGCAGTTTGTAAGTGTGTGGTGAATTAAATACAATTAAACTTATACATGTCCACCCCAAAATCTCTCTCTCTCTCTCTCTCTCTCTCTCTCTCTCTCTCTCTCTCTCTCTCTCTCTCTCATAGCCATATACAAACACTTAAGAAAGGATCATTGGCTTGATAATGCAGTGAGTTGGAGGTCAAGTCCTAGGAGATCAAATAATACAATCGACCTGAAATTCACATTATAAATACAGAATATATCAAACATCACAACTATCCGATAGAATTTTAAACATGAAGTTTAAAATCAAACGGTGTTTTGAGATACATGACCAGTGTATAATATCATGGCAACCATGTTTAAAACTCATTCACTAAGTGTGTTACCTAATTATACCCGTATATTATCGCTATACCCAGTTGTTGTCCAGGTAAATATACATGCAATGCATGACAATACCCAGGTACAGGTAACAGATGTGTTATCATATGTATGTCCAAAATTATGACCGATATATTTCAATCCAACATGAAAACATGTACGAAACAATGATAGCAGTCTAACGTAGATCAGGGGGATTCAAAATGATTGACAGTAAGCTGATCAGTCACTTTCAATTCACGCATACTCTTACAGTACATATAAAGTTTGGCCTTACCAATGATATAACGCCGTTTTGTTTTCTTTATATACTGAACTGGGTAGTTGTTTTCATATTTGAATAAACACCATAACCCTGACACGATAAACGTCTACTTGCGTCCTTCGCATTGTATTGTGTTTATACCTTGATTAAGCGTTTCGTTCAAGCTTTTTTTTGGGGATGGTGCTATCTCCCATTTTGATCTTCACAGACCATTTGGGGAGGCCATCCTGCCCTTATGCTAAGTGCTTGCTATATGGATGGTATTTTATTTTATTATCATTTGTATATTATTTGTAATTGTCTTTTCCAGTATATTTTTTGGGGGATAATTATTTTTTAATTTTTTTCTTTTTTTCTTTTTCTTTAATTGTTTAAATTTGGAAATTTATGTATTCCATATTTTTTATATGTTGATATATATTCGTCGTCATTTAGGAAATAGTCATACCTCATATGGTATTCTTCTTCTTCTTATTTCTCCCTTTCCCTTTTCTCTTTCCTCCTAATCCTGTCGTTTTCTCTCCCTCTCTCTGTTGTTATGTCTAGAGTTTCTGCTGCTTGTTTTTCCTATGGCCAGTTCTTTATTTATTTATTGCTTCGGTGGGGGTTTGAATTGGTTTCTCTCTGTTCTTTTCTCTAGTGTTTTTTTTTCTTTCGGATCTCTAGAGTTGCTGTTGTTTCCGTTGATGTTTTATCTGTAGTTAGTTCCCCTGCATTTATTTGTTGTCTCATTAGGGGGTTGTCTGGATTTGTCTGTTCTTTTCTTCTCTAAGGTTTGTGTCTTTTGAACCTCTAGCGTTTTGGTTATTTTTCCGTTGGGCTTTATCTTATGGTTAATTCCGTATTCATTTGTTGTTTGGCTTGGGCTATATTTGGCTTTGTCTCTGTTCTTTTCATTAGAGCCTGTGCCTTTTGGTTCTCATTTTTGCACCACTACTCGTTTGCTTCGGAGTATTTAGTTTCTCCTTCGTTTTCCCTTGGTTTTGTTCTTATTGTTGTTTCTTTGTTTGTTCCTCGTTGTTTTGGGGGCATTTGAAGGGCGTGTGCCCTGTTGTATTGCATATATTTCATTTCCTGTCAAAAATACATCCTTTAAACCACGTCTTGACCAAGAAACCGTGTATAAAATAAGCCCTTTTGATTGACTTTAGGTGTACCTTTTCAAGTTCAAGTGCCATCATTCCTTTGTAAATGTGGGTATTTGTAATTGTCACTAGTCTCGAGTTGATTGTTTTAACAGCGAATTTCTCCTCAAAATGTTTAACTACTGTATCTAACGGTGGGATGTCCGATATAATCAGTTCCCCAGTTCTCTCTTTGATTTGCCTTAGAATGGGTGTTGGATTTCCACGGTGATAATTCCACATCCTAATTGCATTTCTCCATATGGAAGTATCGGTTCCGTCCCTTTGGTTCTGATAATATATCCCTGGTATCTCATTGGGTTTATGGAATAAATCTTTTTTTTTATATATTCCGTAGCCATCACCTTTAATGCAACCATGACCTCCGTTGTGCTTAGGAAGTTTTATATTGATACCATCGACATATTCAAAAAGTGTACTCCATTTTGTACGCACACTTCAGGTAGCATCCATTTTCTTGTTACACTCGTTCGACCTTGAATTTTTTTTCAAGGTTCCTAATCTCCTTCTCAATTGCTTTTCTACACCCTGCCATTTTTTCCTCTGTCATTTAGTTTGATATATTGTCTCGGTTTAGATCAATTTCCTTCATTCAATATTTGTTGCAGTATTCGCATTTCAGATTCCAACTATTCCATTCTAGTCTGTTTTGTGCGCGCCATTGCGATTCGTTCACGCGAATGTTATATTTCTTTATTTCTATACTTATTTATTAGGCCATAAAGGTCCAGCTATCGATATATGGTTCTGTAGAGTAATAGATGATATTTTTAGCTCCAAACTCAATGAAGATATACCAGAGGCATTGCTAGAGTGTTTGGAGCCACGGGACAAGATTTATTTTTACGCCACCACCACCCCTCAACTCTGAATTCCATTATCCACATACAACCTATTTCAAAGCCCATTTTTTGGTGCCCCTACAAGTCTGGCGCCCGGGGACATTTGTTCCCCTCTGCTGCCCCACCCCCCTTTTGCAGCTACGCTTCTGAGATATAATAGAAAGCCATTTATGGTGTTAGTAAACGTAAATAAAATCTATACCTGGTTGTCAAAGCGCTGTTTTCACAATAGCAACCTATAAGCAGATTGTATTCTGTTCAACACTCGTCATTGTGACGTCAATACCTACCTGTACGAAGCTAAATTTAGATTCGGGTATAAGAACACAGGTAGATTCGAAGACAATCATTGAGTAACTCAGCGAGACTTGTGTGCTCGTTTAGCAAAAGTCTGATTCAAGGGTATGTAGGGTTTATATAATCCAGATGAACTCGAATTATATCGAATCGAACCATATAAACTTGAATTAATATTCATACAACTAGATCGGAATGAAAAGTAAACAAATGTATCAGTAGCAAGCGGAGAGCACTGATACATACATCTCATTTATAACTATATATATGTGTGTGTGTGTGTGTGTGTGTGTGTGTGTGTCTATGCATGCATACATAGAGCATGCGCTATACTTAGGCCATAACTATTCAATAGAATCCATTATAATATACTATATATTATCAATACACATTATTTCCAATCTCTATATTACAAGTTCTAACCCCTCCACTACTATAATATTGATTTATTATTTCTTTATATCTTCATTGCAACAGATTCGAACTTATCTGCAGTTTAAATTCAAACTGCAAATTATGGCTCCATCCAAACAAAAGGGAATTATAGTTTTGCATTTTTGCAAGTAATTGGAATTAAACAAGGTCCGAATTGATAGTAAACTCGATAATGTTAATGAATTTTGAATTAAAGATATTGAATTATATAGTGTTTTGTACATGTATATGAAGGGGTATGACTGGGGCTAGACTAACATACAAAAGGAAGATAGTAAACAAGTGTAGGAAAGTAAGTAAAAGTAATTCATATCCAGGTTTAGAATGGAAAATAAAACGATAAATGTCGTACGAAACTTATTTATGTATTTATTTCTTTTCAGCCTGAACCATGTACGAAAGATCTAATTCCGTTGTGAACTTTGACCTTTTTATGGATACGAGGATTGATGATGTAGAATCGGGAGCAGGTGTGCTGCCCTTCACATTGCACGAATTTCCTGTGTTGCCAAAGTTCAATACGATTGATACGGGTCTAAGTGCCATACAGATGAAGCCGATTGAAAACAAAGATATGATGCCTCTAGTAAAGGAGGAATTAAGGAACAGAATTCAGTTCAAGAGGATGACTGAGGGAAAGGAGGAGCTGATCCTTAACCTCATTGAAAAACCAAAATCTGAGGTACTTTAACTTGGAAAAATGCATTGGGGCATTTTGCATGTTTTCACTGAAATGTTCTGATGCTTTAAATTCTTTGACAGAATATTCTTTCTTCCTTTCTTACTGTGTTCACTGAGTGAAAACAAAATCATCATTGGGTCATATGTCTAGTAATTATTTCCTTTCTACAAACCAATTAATGCTTCAGTTATGTTTACAATTATGTAAAATATGTCAACTGATCCTTCCTAGCAGATAGTTTTACCCTTTTTATGTAATATTATAAAAGCCAAAATATAAATTTTGAAAATGAATAGACCGCATTTCTGGATTACTCTGAGTTCATTAATTAACTGTAAATAACAACACATGTGCGCAAGGTACATTATATACGATGGCAAAATAGGTCTTTTAACCTTTCGTCGGGAAAGGTAGATCTGGAGTCAAGCCTCTCTCCGAATTCTAGTCTTACAAAAAAAATAATTTATAGGTCTAACTTAGGGATTAAACGGCAATCTCAGATTAGCGAGCGGTAAGGCAATTAATACATTATTATTATTATTATTATTATTATTATTATTATTATTATTAGTTGACAGACGAAGAGAAAGAAAAAGTGGAAAGAAGACGAATTCAGAACAGAATGGCTGCAAGAAGGTTTCGGGAAAAGGAGAAGGCATTAGGAGCAAAATTGCAAAAGGTAAACTACAGCATTCGAAAAGAAAGAAAATAGGTGGGGGAGGTTCACGAACGTCTCCAATATAATCGGCTTTAGTCAAAGAACAATGAAAAGACCTGATACATAAATTTGCATTTTAAGTGTCTGACCTTTTCAGAGGAAAAGTTTATCACTGACTAAAGCTTTTGCTGAAACACGTTACGGGGTTGAAATATGAAATGATTTCAGAGTTAGGCAGATATATCTCTATGGAGAACTGTTTGCAATAAAGTCGGCGGTTTGCATGAACATATTAGAATTAATTGATTACAAATTATAGGAACGATAATTGAAATGCAATAGTTTCAGATAATTAGGCTAAATTAACTCAAACGCCTAATTCGTAATGAGGCATTAATACGAATGTTTAAGCTGATTTGCAAGTAATGACGTCGTACTCGTATATTGATATCCAGCAAATATATACAATTGCATATTCCTTTGTGTATGCGTTCGCGCACGAGAGATGATGATGATGATGATGAATATGACGATGAATACGATGATGATGACGATGACGACGATGACGATGGTGATGATGACATTTCCCTTTGTTTCAGACGACACAGAACCTCGAGTCTGTCAATACATCCTTGAGAACTCAGATACGAGAGCTAAGGAAAGAATGTCAAATTCTTCATAATCAGCTAACGGAGCATTTATCCGACTGTCCTAAAGTCAAAAGACCCCGTATGCAGCCGAGCCTCCCATTGTAGCGTGTTCAAACCGCGGAATTACAAGGATGGGCGTGTGTGATACATAACGGGCAGACACTTATAAGCAGTCCATATTATCTTTCATGGAACCAGGGTTGGCTTGTACTTAGTGGGTTATCTTTCCGCGCGTTAGAAAGGACACACCACTACCAAAATACACATTGAAAACAAAAACCTATGTAGACGCGGATTAATTTTGAACGAGAGTTTTGGAACTCATTTCAAATCTATTTCCTGTTCTACCTTTTCTGTGGAGTCCCTCTAGTCCTTGCTTATGCGCAATGTTACATTTTCGTGACTACTCGTATATCTACCAGTAACTGATCGTTCCGTATAACTGCACATGTTGAAGGAATGGACTACTTCAAACGTTTAAGATCTTGGCATACTTTTGTTTTTGTCATACATTCTTTGAGTTTGTTGCTCTCTCTTGTGTTGACGGATCCATAGACAATAAATTGATGCAACTTAGGATGATGTGGATCACGAGGACGTCTTGTTGAAATCATGTGTATTGTACAATGCGCTATTCTCCCTTAAAATATTACTCGTGTTTCTCTAGATCACCTGTCTTAGTTTCATTTTAAATCATTGTATATTCTTTACGGTGTTGTGCAATAAAATATGTATCCCAAGACTTTGTCTAAATATTTTTTTTTCGCTTTCGTATCTTGATAGTAAAGTCTTTGTAATTGGGATAAAATGTACAACTTTCAGGATATTACTTTCGAAAAGAGATTCCAATATGTACAGAAAGTAAAATAAAGTCGCTGATTAGAGGGGCGATTCTTTGACAGGTATACATGGTAAAATGCAGAAACATAGTTAGAAATACGTTATTCTATTAAATAATAATTACTTAGCTTGTCGAAGGCAAAGAATAAATGTTGAAAAGGGTCTTTTCTGCTTCAGAAAGATTAATAATGTGGCGAGCGCTAGCATTCCTCTTTCTATTGACGTTTAGAATCATCGACGAAGTCACGTTGACTATTCATGATAAAGAAACAAAACTGCATATTTTGTAATTTGCGTCATGAATCCATTCTTTATGTACTGAAGTGTGATATATTAGTACCAATAGTATTCTCAAATGTGAGATATGAAGATGCTAATTTGCATGTCTGTTCTTTTGTCTTGAACGTGATTTATTTTGTACCTGCGGACGTCGAATACCAAAGTCATTTTGACCTGACCTATTTTTATATCGATTTCTTCTTGTATGAAGCAATATCATTTGCATGAACTAATGCCATCTTGTATGAGCAAATATCCACGTTACTGGCAATGAAATTTGTACTATGCTTCGAATTAAATTCATTAGCATTGTAAGTGATATTCAAATAAGGATTCACGCGACTTGTGATATAAATCATTTTAGGGAGAGTTTCTATTCGTAATTCAAGGTCCATGTAACATGACGTAATGAAATAGATGATTATTTTGTACAGTTTTTTATTATTCCGCCTGTATGACTTTTGTTATGGTTTGCACGATATGACAGAACGAAACCCTTTACATTGATTTTAATCCGCACTTCATTTTAATATTCCCTTTTTTGTACAAAGGTGGAATAAGATCCAGGTGGCAAATATTCGGAGATAATGTATTTTAAGGTGTTACTTGTATGACTTTTATTTTATGAGCTTTATTGCTTTTGCCCATTAAGAGAAGCCTGACTGACATAGTAATCACTTTGGCGTCATGTGTATGTCAGTTCGTCCGTCCGTCTACACGTTATATTAATGTATGTCTTTCAAAATTTAATTTAATTCTTAAAGTGTCTTCTTCTAATTTGGTAAATAAATGGAAGGTTTGATTTAATGTAGTCTTGTTGACTTGCGTGCTATTTTCTATGCTGACCTATACTCGATATTTGTTTTCAACTTTCGACGGAGATAAGATTCAAACAGAGTCGCAATGTGCTTTCTTCGGATATATTACTGTGTGTGGATGCAGATCCATTGACAAGATTAACTACACTGACGATAGTATTCTCTACTTTATACGGTTTGCGTGCAATATTATAAAACCATGACCGAAACATTTTACACTTGATCTTTAATTGATCCTCTTCCATTTGCACAAACTAAAATCCTTATAATCAAGGACTGATTTAAAATATTTTCAAATATTATTTCTCAAAATAATTCACACACACACACACACACACACACACACACACACACATATATATATATATATATATATATATATATATATATATATATATATATATATATATATATATTGTGTGTGTGTGTGTGTGTGAATTATTTTGAGAGAAAAAAATCACTTTACTTTATTAAATAATTTATTACTTGGTATTTGGAAAGCTTTGTATTATAGCTAACTCGTAATTACGAGATAGTAAGTCGTAATTACGAGATAGTATCTCGTAATTACGAGATAGTATCTCGTAATTACGAGATAAAAAATTGATTTCAACGTGGCACTAACCGGATTCCGTATTGTATGACACAATGAATAACTGATTTCAATTTTGTTTACTATTATTTCATATACAATATATCTCAGGGAAGATACATTTAATGAACTTTGTAATGTTCTGTTTTCAATGTATCATTTGTGTACATAGCAAAACATTATCATGATATGAAGACAGAGATAATTTTCTTCTGTCTTATTATCTGTGTAAATGTCCCCGATAAAAAAAATAAAAAGTTCATTTCGTTTCGATAAATTAAGGACTGTTGAACATGAAATGGCTTTATTAATAAACTTTTATAGTTGTGTGTGTTTTCCAGTTATATATCACACCTGTATTATATCACCTTATTAGTTTCCTTTCTATGTTCCTTTATTTGCTACAGTTAAGCGGTTGAAGGAATCTCCTTCAATCAAGGTTAAATTTCTCATTTATCATGTGGCAACATATATCATACCCTTCGAAGCAACCTCCATTTTCATTTGACCACATATAGCATATCATTTTGAACAAGATTAAAACCCCTAATTGCATGTGACCACAGATGCTGGCAAACACAACATATACCTATTTACATATGTAAATTGTTAGATCTTCCCACAGCTCCAGAAGTTGTAGCTTCTGTAATTGCTAATCAATATCCAGAAAAGTATACTATCTTTTGCATCTATCGTGATATTTAAAATGCAGGAATGTGGAGCCTCAGTTACTCCGAATGAGTCCAAAACTCGTCTTGTAATACTATGCAAGTGCTAGTCACGTATCTTTTGATAAGCTATGCAAATCATTTCACATATCGACTTAAAGAGGTTACGAATCTTGTATATTATTGTACGTGATAAGTATGTCAATTTGTAGTTTCACCTCAATTATTATTCAGTGTAATTATATGCTTCTTATTCTTTTTTGCACGACTTTTTATGCTGTTAATTCTTATATATATATATATATATATATATATATATATATATATATATATATAGAGAGAGAGAGAGAGAGAGAGAGAGAGAGAGAGAGAGAGAGAGAGAGAGAGATATCGTGATGTAGTCAACCTACACGTTGTATCTAGTCTATCAAACAAAATCTACTTTTCATCAAACGTTTTCATAAATGAGGTTTACTAATGTTTTTGTCGATGTCATCGTAGGGACGTTTCTTCTACAGTATTGGAGATATCGTACATACAGCTTAATATCCGTTTCCAATCACCAAGTATTTGTCTCTTTCTTTTAAAAAATACATCACGGTCACCAGAATTCAAAGAAATGTTGAAAATTTTGCCAAGAATTACCCACTCCAATTAGACCCGGAAGGGGTACATAGTTCCTGCATGTCATAAATTTGTTACAGCATGATGTCACAGTAGGTAGATTGATAATGGATTGGCACACGTAGCACGAATCTATTACATACCCCGTTCCAGTTAGGAGAGGAAGGGGTCACAATTTTCAATGAATTGAAGTTAACAAGGAAGTAAGGAAAAGATCCAAGTAGACGGAATTCTAAATGATAGCATATGTTAATTCTTAGTGCAAAAGCGTGTTCTCTAACATGTAGGCTTCCAAATCGCATATCGAATATATTTTCAATTTAATGTAAACTATATTTTGTATTATTTAATTGTATTATTTAATTGTATTATTTAATTGTATTATTTAATTGCACTTACCATAACTAGTGGATACTCTTTTATTGTAATTTCATCCATTCTGAAATAATAGAAGATTTAACGCCAATAATGGCATTAATATTGAAAATATATTAACCTTGATGATAAAGGACCAACGCATTATCATTTATATTTGTATTAGAAGTATCAAGAGATTTGATAAATCCAAGATGGCATAATACTACAATTATAAAACTAGAATAGAATTTACAAAGACGATCACCCAAATCATAAGGTACGCCAGTAATAATGAGAACGATGTTATGCGTCATCCAATACCATCAGTAGTTCACAGTATCAAGTTTCAGGATGAGATGATCAATTTGTATGGATCTTCACCATTATCATCACCATCATCATCATAATCATCATCATCATCATCATCATCATCATCATCATCATCATTATCATCATCATCATCATCATCATCATTGATACTACCGAGAGTCAACATCGTCCAAGAGAGTAAATCAGTTCATATTACTTGGCGTATAGAGTCATAATCAATCAGCCAGTAATACGATTTCAGAAAATTTTGAACTACCGCCTACATATACACATCTGTACGATTTGATGTGTTCATGTCCGAAGTCCATGCAGGGAATAAGGTTGCGCTTATTACTTACTTATTTAAGCCTATGTGGGAAAGGAAAAGCAATAGCCACAGACCGAAGATAATGATCGTTTCCAACGTTCTATATTATTCATGATTGAATTCAGTAATCATGCGGAATTAATACCTTTCAAACGCATTAATTAAATGCAAGGTGAACAAAAACAGAACGAAGAATCTGATATTACAAAGAGAGACGCGACCTTTCATGTGAATCACGGCTTCACCTCCTTCAGGCAGCGGACGAATAAACGTTTTATGTGTTGATACACTTTCTTTTCTCTAAACGATATCGTTAAGATTGACAACGACAAACATAGCATACGTTTAAATCTTGCCATCGTGGTGGCCAGATCAAGATACAAATTAGAATGGCCAATATTATTAAGCATTAGAAAATCAGACAAGCCCAAATAACAGAGAAGCAGAAACCCCAGTGAAAGATATTGAGAAAGAAACCATGTACGAATTTTCATAAAATGCATAAATTCAAGTAGTGTTAGCACCGTTTATACTTTGACAGTTTAACCTCAAATTGTCCGTTTAGATCGTTTTCAAAGACCCGACCTTTCTGACGAATATTAGATGTAATATTGTATCATCACGAACATTATTTCATTGCTATATTATGGATGCGTATATTATTGTTATAAATGAGGCGAAAAAATTTCAGTAGGAAGAAACATTTGCAATGTCGAGAACAATAATTTGCTGTTTAGCTTCTAATCCCTGTGTTCCTGATGGAATTGAAACAATTTAGTGTTTTACATGCTGATGATAATAATATATATCAAGCGTGTTTTCGCCGATATATCAAATCAAACAATTCCTACAAAAGAAACATTTTAAAGAAATTAATGAACGTGGTCCAAAATGTTGACAAAATGAACGTAACAACCTGAAATATACCATCGTTTATTTCCACGAAAGAGTCGATGTCTTATTTCTGATCAGCTGGTCTATTTGGATCACCAGTATTACAATAATCGATAAGTGGACGAACGAGCTGAACAACGACAAATACAAACATAAGACCATCGTGTGGTCTTTATTGTTTTTGACGTTGAATGTTCTCAAGATACATACTCTTCCAATCAAACTTATGTACAGTTTACCAAGCACGCAACGAATGCATAAAGGAATATTTATTCTAACAAAATTTTGCAAATGTAGAGTGAAAAACATATTTCAGCGATCGAATATACTTTCCGATTTTGCCCATGGCTTTAGATTTAGAACATTTAGATCGTTTCGATAAGTGTCATCAATACGATACAGTAATAGCTGACACATTATCTGGATAAGATGCTGAATTTCTTTTGAGACAGTATCAACAACGGATGGAGTCAATTGACGTTTTCTTATACGCTAACAAGTTTCTCCTGTTGAAGAACGAATCTAGCGGTTATCTCAATTGGAGTCACAACCAGTTAGCAGCGACACATTCAAGTTTCTGAATTCATCCAAAGAAAGAATCGAATTGGGAAACGTAGAACTTAATGAAGGTCAACAAAACGTTTGTCAGTGTCATGTTTAATTCTTTGTGAGTAAAATCTCGCTCAACATCTTCAGGGTGTCTAATACGGTATAGTTAAGTCAATAGTCAAATTAATTGATGATTCAAGAAAACGAATCACGAATCAAACACGATATAATCGGACCAGACGATTTTGGAACCCTTAGAGGACTTCATACTGTACTCTGGCATACACACAGACACAGACACAGACACAGACTCTATGTACGGACATGAAAGCTGTTGCGTTTTCAATGAATACACGTGTTTCGGGGCGTATACTGACAAATATCATTCTCACACGTGTCACAGATTGAGTGCTGTGAACAAACAAATTACGGTTACGATAACTGAGATAAAACTTCTCACATGATACAGCGTGAAAGGATTGACACTGAGCTATAATTCAATTTAAGTCACTAATTTGGACTTATTGAATCCATAAGGTCACTTCAGTATAAGGCCCTTTTGCGTCAAAAGTCCTGATCTTTTCAATTCTAAACGTTTGTCCCATGATTAAAGTGTCTATAAACAATGGAAGACTGTATCTCAGATAGATGGCATACGATAAATGAATGAGACTTTACAATCACAAGACCTAATGTTACTTGGACAGCTTTCTAGAATAAAAATAAGAGATTTGTATGGAAGAAAGATAATTTTGACCAGAGACATTTCTTTATCAAGTAAATGCTTTCTAAAGATAAAAGATGCACGGTCTCCTTCCAATTTAGGAAGTATTACAGTCATAACGCCAATCGCTCTGGTGGCCTAGTGGTTAGAGCGTCCCCCGCGAAAGCGGGAGGTCGTGGATTCGATCCCCGGCCGAGTCATACCAAAAACTTACAAAAATGGTACTAACAGCTACCTCGCTTGGCGCTCAGCATTAAGAGGTTAGTGTTAGGACTGGCTGACCTGGTGTCATGATAATGTGACTGGGTGGGACATAATGCTGCATGTCTGCGGCATGATGCCCCAGTGCTAGACATCACTACAAACTGCCTCACTGCAGATATCGAAGCGATATCACTGAAGATTTTTAAAAAAAAAAACTACGTTAAAAATCCTAATCAAACAAACAGTCACAGCGCCAAATAATGGATGTCGTTACTGTTACAACTTACCCTTCACACCACAAGCAAATGTGAAGTAGATCTTTCCAGAATTGCTAGTGTCCTGTTGCATTGATTGTTGACAGTGACTTGAAAAACAATGTAAGATATGACTATCGATAAAGAAAATCAATTGAGGTCTAAGTTTATAAACTATTGATCATTTACAAATTTTTGTTGTTGTTATTGCAGGATAAATATTTGTTAAATGGAGTACTTGCACGTCTGAGACTGAACAGTTTTCCAGTAACCGATGTGGAAGAAGTCAGACTGTTGTGAAACGTGTCGAAGTTTTACCCAAAGATCAGGCTATGATATGAAACAAAGCACTTTAAGCTATACGAGGAGTGGAAGTTAAAAGGAGCACCATTGCAGCTGAAGTCCTATCCAACATCAAATATTATGTGGTCCAGAATCTGCTCCTAGACGTTTGATAATTGCCATCGTCAGCAAAGCACATCTCAACGTAACCCTTTTCAGATAAAAGATTCCAACATCATTAGGTTAGAAGTCATCCGAAACAGTTTGAGCTTGTCTACCCTATAAAGTCAATTTTCCCCAGAAGAATGTCTTTAGAACTTTCTTGAATCTGAAGCCACGTGAAAATCAGGTACCACCAGTACGTACGACATTACTACGAAGGCCTATTGCTTGCGAGGACTTGACGTTCCTTCGGATCAAAGCAGTGATGAGGAGACTTCCACCCTATAAGACAGGATCGTTCAAGGTGATGTTTCAGTTAGCACTTGCACTCGGGAAGACGACAAATGTAATCTTGTTTGCAGAATTTGACATCTTTTAAATTAATAGTCTCAGAGAAGAGATCCATGACTATTAAGGGGTTCATTGACTGAAAACCTTGTGGTGGAATGGGACGATCAAAAACAGGAACCACATAACTCAAAACAAAACTAAAGTGTGAAGAAAACGAAACAGATGAAGAAACAGTATTGGCCGGATGTACAAAAGAAGTGAAAGCTTTATTACAATGTTCTGCTGAAGATATGGCAGAAAAAACCCAGCTCATGAACAAAGAACGGTGCTAGGACTGACAAGTCCATCATCCAAGTCAAGAACAACACAAATGTTTAATGATGATCGACGAAGACAAGCTAAAGGACATTCACTTTTGTTTGTAACTGAAAATGTAATCCACCTCTACATTCTGGACACCAAAGCTCAACATGTGTCCCTAATAAGTAAATACATATATAAAAATTAATTTAAAAGCAGACATCGATAGCTGGCCCCTACTATGAAAACAATAATTGCTTTATCCAAGGAAATAAAACTGACCATACTTACTTAGTCCAAGTATTATATAAATGAACACACGTAACCATTCCAAGTATATATGAATAAAAATAATTCCATAACTTCAAATTTACCTATCAATACAAATGTATCTCATCTGTGTCATTCAAGTACTAAAAATGTGACTAAATTTGCTGTGTAACACCGCGTAATATTCTGATTATTTTCAAGTCAAAATAATGTTTCTTGGTAACTTCCTTTACCAAACATAAACCTAGTGATACTTAGCCGAATTAAATAAAACTATGTGATTTATGTTACTTTGCTGAATTACATAGCTTTGCTTTTATGTTGTAGTAGTAGTAGTGTTACGTATATTTGATTTAAATCATTTAATTCTGTTTGTCATATTCAAAATTGACATTTTGGGTTTAAAATTCGTTAGTTGGGAGAGTTTTCTAGAAATGGATGACCTATATACTTTACGAATAAACACCAGGTGTTGACCTCATTTCTGACCTGGTATCAGAGTTGTAAACATGGTGATTGGTTGATTCCAAGGACAAAATGGAGTAAAGTATAAACATCTTTCTAATTTAGCTGGATCATACGATGTTTGCGTGATTTTTTGAACGTGAGATTGTTCTGAGAGATTCTGGAAGGTCGTGACCCCTTTCCTGTTTACGTAAAAACAGGTATTTAAATTATTGTTTGGGAGAGAACAGTTCAGTAGTTAGTCTGGGCTTTGGAATACAAAGATGTGTTTTATTGTTTGAGTGTAAATCGTTTCAATTCGTTTGGGATCAAGAGGAATTTATTGTGTTATTTATCTAGAAATTACTTTTGCTCATTTAGATTATTATAAAACTAAACCTGACTTCATCACGTGACATAGTCGTCCATATTGGATTACATCGTCGAACCGGGAACTATTAGGACATTTTATTATCAGGACTCTTGCAATTCCACTAGTGGATTATATTGTGAATTCTTTTTGGATTAATTTTTGGACTTGATTCTCTAAAACCGTAAGTTTATTTATTTTCTTTTATGAAAATATTTGTACTCAATAAATTATTTGATAAATTTTACAAGCTTGTTATTGTCACTTCTTTCTATGTTGCTGCTTATTCGAGCCTAAGCACGTAACAGTAGTATTTAACGCCATTTTCAGCACGAGTTAGGCTGTACATTTCGGCCAGTATAAATCGTGGAGGAAGAACCCAGGAACAAACCCCGGAAAGAACCACTTACCCACGAGAAGCTACTGGCAATCTTTCTTACATACCCACAATGACCGCCGAGCCCGATACTCGAACCCACGCAGACAGAGGTGAAGCGGATGTGATACGTAACGGTGAGCGTTTCAGACGACTCGGCCACTCGTTCCTCTCCCTTTGTTTTTAGTTTTGTTTTGTGACATTGTTGTCGTCAAATGAAGTGGTCATTGAACGAAAGAGACCTGCTCATCATTCCGGGAAATATCATTGATTTTGAATCCACTCGCAACTTTGCTAGTTAGTTGTTTTGCAGGTTTTGAAGTTGACCTAGCTATTCCGTGTATTATCTACTTAGACTGTATTGCTGAATTAAACTATAATTAACTAATTAATTAACTATACATGCAGCCAGTCTTCTAATTTCCTCAAAATTCGTCACGGTCTGCTTCTACTGATTGTTTCAATTATTTCATACAAATAAATGATCTTTTAATTTAACCATACGAATATTTCATATTACAAATATGTCAATAAACCAATCAATCATTTTTATTCGATAATCTCCCTGGCATTTTATCCCAAAATGCTGACGTTATAGATGCTTACTCCGATACTTTTAATCTGCTGAGCCATTCATTCAAGATCGTTACATGAAGAAAATACGCATTGCATGACTCAAATCTTGGTAAAGATATAGAGAGGTAGAAGAAAAGAGCGATATATATATATATATATATATATATATATATATATATATATATATATATATATATATATATATATATATATATATGTGTGTGTGTGTGTGTGTGTGTGTGTGTGTGTGTGTGTGTGTGTGTGTGTACAAATTAGGTCGAACACTCAATATTGTTTTTGGTTTTGTTAAAAATGTGAAGTGACAATGATGTATCCTTTGTCTTTTGTTTAAAATGGTTGTATTCAGTATTGTTAAAAAAAATAACAAAGAAAAATCTACACCATTGTATTTGAGAACATGTAATCGTCATCTTAGATTTAGACTGCAGTTGTATGAATTCTGTTAATTAGGTCATGCCCTTCGCATTACTCGTTATATTGTCACTAAACGTTTTGGATTCCCAACCCACCCATCAACCCACCGACTACCGTCCTACTCAATTTCACTTAAGTGTGTGTTATTTGGATTTTCAACTTGGTTTTAAAAAAATTTCAGTCACATCGCTACAATATCTGCAGTGCGGCCGTTTTATAGTCATGTTAGCAATGGGGTATCATGCCGCAGACATGTAGCATGATGTATCACCCAGTGACATTATCCTGACACCTGGCCAATCAGTCCTAACACCAATCTCTTAATGCTGAGAGCCTGGCGAAGCAGCTGTTAGTACCATTTTTGTAAGTCTTTGGTATGACTCGGCCTAGATTCGAACCCACGACCTTCCGCATCCGAGGTGAACGCTTAGACCACGTAAGCCACTGGAATGGATCAATTCCGCTTGACACAGAGTGCTTATTTGGTATCTTACCATTGGGCTGTACATAATATAAAAATTCCCTTTGGTTAAACACTAACTAATGAACCATTGGAATAAGCCTGAGAAAGCATGCAATTAATATATGTTCTTTACGCCAGTTGGAAATTGTCGACCATCACTGGAACCATTGATCGATTAAGAGAGAGAGAGAGAGAGAGAGAGAGAGAGAGAGAGAGAGAGAGAGAGAGAGAGAGAGAGAGAGAGAGAGAGAGAGAGAGAGAGAGAAACAACTATTAGAAGCAGTAAGACATTCAAATATGCCGTCCAGCTCATTTGAAAATCTCAATGAGAGCCTTCATTTTACTTCATGACACTGTTTGACACCCAAAGTAATACATTAATACAGTGGATGGCATACTTGCTATTGTCGTATTTGTCTGTTTTCTCGTTGCGTGCTTGTGTATGGTCATGAAGACACTCGGCTGAGTCCTTATGAATATGAGCTTTTTGCTGACTAAGCACACACGTGTCAATGCCCATGTTTTATCTAATTTACTGATTGTTGGTTCAGGAACCTATGCATTCCATACATGGTTGAGCCTAACTTCAGCTGGAAAGGTGTACTCACGTCAGTATCACATGACCCAAATTATATTTACTCTAGTGTTCCTACACCCACATACGCTTTATAAAGAGAGCGTAGGTACCTCAGGTCAATATAATTAACTAAGATTGTCGTGGGGTGGGGGTGGTGTGCATTTTTCATAAAGTCTCACACTAACAAAGAGTTGAATGGACAAAATCAGAGTAAGACAATGCCATGGTTGTCTTATCTATTTTACCTGTCAATATAGATCGTTGGAGAGTTCTAGTCAGACAAAGTATTACGAAATGTTTGCACTATTCTTTTTGCATTATTATTGAAATACTCTCCGTCGAATTATATACATATATATATATATATATATATATATATATATATATATATATAATATATATATATATATATATATATATGTATGTATGTATGTATGTATGTATGTATGTATGTATGTATGTATGTATGTATGTATGTATGTATGTATGTATGTATGAATGTATGTATGTATGTATGTATGTATGTATGTATGTATGTATGTATGTATGTATGTATGTATGTATGTATGTATGTATGTATGTATGTATGTATGTATGTATGTATGTATGTATGTATGTATGTATGCATGTATGTATGTATGTGTGTGTGTGTGTCTGTGTGTGTCTACAAATTAGGTCGAACACTCAATATTGTTTTTGGTTTTGTTAAAAATGTGAAGTGACTATGACGTATCCTTTGTCTTTTGTTTAAAATGGTTGTATTCAGTATTGTTAAAAAAAATAACAAAGAAAAATCTACACCATTGTATTTGAGAACATGTAATCGTCATCTTAGATTTAGACTGCAGTTGTATGAATTCTGTTAATTAGGTCATGCCCTTCGCATTACTCTTTATATAGTCACTAAATGTTTTGGATTCCCAACCCACCCATCAACCCACCGACCACCGTCCTACTCAATTTCACTTAAGTGTGTGTTATTTGGATTTTCAACTTGGTTTTAACAATTTTTCAGTCACATCGCTACAATATCTGCAGTGCTGCCGTTTTATAGTCATGTTAGCAATGGGGTATCATGCCGCAGACATGTAGCATGATGTATCACCCAGTGACATTATCCTGACACCTGGCCAATCAGTCCTAACACCAATCTCTTAATGCTGAGAGCCTAGCGAAGCAGCTGTTAGTAACATATTTGTAAGTCTTTGGTATGACTCAACCTAGATTCGAACCCACGACCTTCCGCATCCGAGGTGAACGCTCTAACCACGTAAGCCACTGGAATGGACCAATTTCGCTTGACACAGAGTGCTTATTTGGTATCTTACCATTGGGCTGTACATAATAAAAAAAATTCCCTTTGGTTAAACACTAATATTGAACCATTGGAATAAACCTGAGAAAGCATGCAATTAATATATGTTCTTTACGCCAGTTGGAAACTGTCGACCATCACTGGAACCATTGATCGATTAAGAGAGAGAGAGAGAGAGAGAGAGAGAGAGAGAGAGAGAGAGAGAGAGAGAGAGAGAGAGAGAGAGAGAGAGAGAGAGAGAGAGAGAGAGAGAGAAACAACTATTAGAAGCAGTAAGACATTCAAATATGCGGTCCAGCTCATTTGAAAATCTCAATGAGAGCCTACATTTTTACTTCATGACACTGTTTGACACCCAAAGTAATACATTAATACAGTGGATGGCATACTTGTTATTGTCGTATTTGTCTGTTTTCTCGTTGTGTGCTTGTATATGATCATGAAGACACTCGGCTGAGTCCTTATGAATATGAGATTTTTGCTGACTAAGCACACACGTGTTAATGCCCATGTTTTATATAATTTACTGATTTGTTGGTTCAGGAACCTATGCATTCCATACATGGTTGAGCCTAACTTCAGCTGGAAAGGTGTACTCACGTCAGTATCACATGACCCAAATTATATTTACTCTAGTGTTCCTACACCCACATACGCTATATAAAGAGAGCGTAGGTACCTCAGGTCAATATAATTAACTAAGATTGTCGTGGGGTGGGGGATGGGGTGCATTTTTCATAAAGTCTCACACTAACAAAGAGTTGAATGGACAAAATCAGAGTAAGACAATGCCATGGTTTTCTTATCTATTTTACCTGTCAATATAGATCGTTGGAGAGTTCTAGTCAGACAAAGTATTACGAAATGTTTGCACTATTCTTTTTGCATTATTATTGAAACACTCTCCGTCGAATTATATAACGTTATGTATTTTCTTTAAGAAATAGCAAAAGATATAATATACTTACTTAAGTTTGCATTGCCAGGTAGAAAGCTAAATTTACCGAGACAGTCTCTCTCTCTCTCTCTCTCTCTCTCTCTCTTCTCTCTCTCTCTCTCCTCTCTCTCTCTCTCTCTCTCCTCTCTCTCTCGCTCTCTCTCTCTCTCTATATATATATATATATATATATACGATATCACTGCTGTCTCACTCGGAAGCGGGAGGTCGTGGGTTCGATCCCGGCCGAGTCATACCAAAGACTATTTAAAAAATGGTACTAACAGCTGCCTCGCTTGACGCTCAGCATTCAGAGATTAGTGTTAGGACAGGTCGGCCTGGTGTCAAGCTAAACCAATCTTGATTTCGGCCTCAGAAACAGCCCGAATCGTAATTATTCATCTAATTAAGTAATCGTGAACTGAAAAAATAAATATATAATTTCATTCGTTTTTACTTAGGTTGTATGCCTTTAAAAGAAATAAGCTATTATGTCGAAGAGAAACAACAACGAATATGATGTAATGTGTTTAAAACGTCATGTTTATGGGAGACTGTTCCTGTGGCCTAGCGGTTAGAGCGTCCACCTAGGATGCCGGAGGTCGTTGGCTCTATGCACGGCCGAGTCATTCCAAAGACTTATGAAAATGGTACTAACAGCTGCCTCGTGTAGCGCTCACCATTAATGTGTTAGTGTTAGGAGTGGTAACAATGTATATAAATGTAGTATATTTTCATTGATGTGGGGTGGAATGTCCTAGGCCGAAACGTCCATGTAACAGATTGGGCGAAATGTCCATTGAAGTGGGGCGAAATGTCCATTAGAGTATGTTTTCCTGTATGTTGGATCAATAGCGTACCAAGAAAATTGTTGTTAATTGTTAACACTTCCTCTATTTATCGATAGGCTCTCTAGTGTCAGCACGTTGCCTCTCACATTATCAGTTGTAATGTAAACTTAATCATCTCACGTATGTTACAGCTCTAAGATTGCGATTGGTATAACAACTAACATACACATAGCAAATCCATTTTCTATAAGGTCTTGGTCAATTTGTTGGAGGTTGGGGGTGGGGGAATGTGATTTTCATGTAAGCTGAAATACTATATTTTGTTTAATCTCTATATAACTAACAATCGTTCCAAATAATGTAATACGTATAATACGATCTTATTTTGCTATAAATCAGAGCAATATATTTTCCAGTTAATAACAGACGGAAATGAAACCAATAACAGCGTCCGGTCCCTGCTCAATACATTGAACTGTTGGTCCTTATTATAATTGCGGTCTACCGTGGTACGTATTGCCGTAGGTTTAGAAATACCGTAATACAACAGTGCTTCGTGCACTCAGCTAGACTTGGCATCATTATATCCATTTAAACGTAGGCATTGTAAGCCTTACTCAGTTTAAATTTACCCACCATGACTACGATACCCGCAGTACCATGTATAACAAATCATTTCAGCGCTTCACATATTCATGAAAGAAAAAAAATATTTGAAGCTCAGGCTAACAACCTGCCTAAACTTTTTTCCTAATGTATCCATGTTTTTTACGTATCTGAATGCCAAATATAATAACTTTGAACTAATGTTTTATTGACAATTTAGTCAGTTGTGTTTTGGAAAAATACCATTCGCAGATTTACAAAGACTTTGAAAAGTATCCAGTACTTCAAGTTAAGTTAGAATGGACGTTGTCGTATCTTGCAGAAAGATCTGGATTCCTTAGATTTATCTAATAAATGATTTAGGACAATACGAAAGAAACCATAAGAAAGATTTGCGAATTTAGGGGAAATTAGCCCCCCCCCCTCTCTCTCTCTCTCTCTCTCTCTCTCTCTCTCTCTCTCTCTCTCTCTCTCTCTCTCTCTCTCTCTCTCTCTCTCTACAACCCAGGGATATTTGCTTGACCTAGAGGTGTCAAACCCTGGCTCGATTCCCGCTAGAAGTCACAAGTTTACTCTAGATTTCGAAAGACATCCATACAGTTTCACTTGTAAATTAGATAACCAGACGTGTCCGTTTTAGATATAACTATTTCTCTAATCCGTGCAAGACGAAATATCTCACAACCTGCCAAATATCTATCAACCGCACATCTGTATGGTTTCTCTTCATTAACGTTTCCGTACCGCCAGCCGATCACACCTTAGAAACTGTACCACTATCCCCTAACACAGGGAACTATTTGAACTACGCCACCTTAGGCCAATCAATACATGGTTTCCAGTCACATTTCACCAGTACAACTGCATAATTTTTACCATTATAACGACATAAACGGTATTTGCCGAGTCCCTTCTTATTTATTCCATTGTGTAATTTACAATTTTGGTACCGTATATACTGCCACGCAGTTACATCACCAATGTACATCACCAGATTTGAATAGGGACTATGGTATTTCAAGGACATTCATACATATTTTGACATGAATTCGTCACTTGTGAACCATGGCATCATGGAAACTCACGAACACTCGACTCCGTGACGTTTGCTCCTAGTAATTGGCTACTTATTTCGGGATACGGAATATTTCTTTGGCACGGATTCCAATAATCAGACAAGAAATCACAAAGATTTAAGAATTCATTAAAACAAGGAACTGCGCACACTATAAATTTATTACAATATATAGCTGAAAGTACAATATTTGAAAAGTCTTTCGTATAGCTTGACCGGAGTTTGAAAAGAGCTCGGTTATGATCACCTACAGACGATTGTTATAGTGGTGTGCCAATTTCAGCTGACATATTGGAGGAACGCACAAACTGAAGACCTCCATCCCCCAACAAACAAATATGTATATATATATATATATATATATATATATATATATATATATATATATATATATATATATATATATATATATATATATATATATATATATATATATATATATATATATATATATATATATATATATATATATATATATATATGTATGTATGTATGTATGTATGTATGTATGTATGTATGTATGTATATATATATATGTATATATATGTATGTATGTATGTATGTATGTATGTATGTATGTATGTATGTATGTATGTATGTATGTATGTATGTATGTATGTATGTATGTATGTGTGACGATTTTACCCCAACCCCTTGTATGTAGGTATAAGTTACTATAACTTGTGATTCTGACTGGCCTTGTACATGTATAAATTGTATGTCTGCCTGACCCAGCTGTGATGTCTCAAATTGTTCTAAGTTAGCTAATCCCCTTACGTAAGATGGTCTTTGTTAGCTCTCGAGGACGGGTGACGTAACCACATCAAAGGACAGGACAGCGCCAAATAAGAAGACTGTAACAATTGATAGAGACACAGACAGACATTCGGATGATTGACAGTTCGAACGACTGACCGAGTCAAGAGCCATCCAATCAGAATTCGCTGAGGGTGGGCCCTTGATTGGAATCTGCGATAATAACTCATGTTTAGTAAGAATTCGTCAGTTCGCTACAAGAATTGAGAAGAGAGTAGAACTCCGTACGGCCAGACGAAAATTGGTGGCAGACTCAGATTTTGGAAATCAAGGAAATCTTAAGATAGCTTCAAAGGTCAGTGTGATTTTTGTTTGATTTCTGCTTGTTACGTCTGCGGAATGGAAGGATTGTCGTATGTATATTCATTTTACTTGTATTGTAGTATGAATAGTTAATTATGATATTAATATTTTGCATCTTTCGTGATGTTCGTTAGTACCTTTGCTTGCAATTGATTATGATGTAAATTCGTTGCATCTTATTCATGATATTATTATATTACTCCTTATTTTGTGAGGTAAAATGTTGCTCTTCTTTTGTTAGTAATAGGTGTGCATATTATTTCGTGCATTATTACGTTTACGCCCTTTTGAAAGGACGATTTGTATTCGTGAAGAATTGTATTGTTTGCTAGCCGCTATAAGAATTAATATTATAATTCTTTGTGTAGGTATATTATGGTAGACTAGCACTTTGTTTACGTAATGATATATTTTGCCTTTGAGTTAACGGATTTCCGTTATTGCAATTTGAATGTGAATATTGTGGATTTGGTACGCTTGTGTAGGAAATATATATAAATATATATAAATATATAGATAGTCATATTACTAATAGTAGTAATATTATAATACAATGATATTTGAAATATTTGTATATATATATATATATATATATATATATATATATATATATATATATATATATATATATATATACTGATAGGGTTCAGTATGTAGATGTTTGAATTCTTTGTGAGATTGTGTTATGGCGCCATTTTGTAAGCGGCGGAAGCGTATGGGAATTTCGATGTGTGCGCATGCGTGACCAAAAATGTCCCGCCTTAAACTGATGGTTCAATTCAGTGACTTAGTGTGAGGTAATATTCATCACCCTATGCTAATGCATTATACCTTTCAACAGGAAGCTTTCGGGTGA